>JANHGB010061930.1:0-22077 GCA_026283785.1 Coracopsis vasa
GCCACATGGAGCAAGCACAGACGCACAAAACCCCTCAAGGCACTGCTAGAGCAAGGCCAGCTGGCAAAACACTGCCAAAACACTACAGGGTGGTCATACGGCACATAAAACCTGGTACCACAGAATCCAGTAACAAAGTCATAAAAAATTAGTCTGCAAACTCCTACAGACACTGATTCTGTCACTTCGCATCCTTCCCAGTACTCCAAAACAGCAGTTTTGCCTCACTCTCATTTTGTCCCTGAAGTAGAGAGGCTCATAATCAGTTTTCAGTTTGAACTCCAGCACAAGGTTAAATCCTTCTCAGCCACAGGAGATATTCTAGATTTGTACAAGTGCAGACAAGAGTCAAGATTTACCTTTCTTATTGAAATTTAATATATCGAGTGATTTTATCAGCCTAGAACTTCCTAGTTGTAACCTAAAGCCCATATGTTTATTTGAAAGTCTCCTGGGATACTGCTGGCTCAAACAGTACAGATCACCACCCATCCTTGCATATGCAACTCTGGCTTCACGATGATTTTATCTTTCTCTTGCAAGAGATCAAGACCAAACAGAGAGTAAATTAACTCTGTCAGTGCTGTTCCAGTATCCTGCATGATGTACCGTCTTACACTTAAAATCAATGGCACAAAAGGCTGCCATCAGGAGCAGAGCTGGTGTACCCCAGGGGGTCTGCTGTGAAAATCCAGCACTAGTCAATTAAATCCTATTAGTTCACAGCTTCAGTTTACAGCAACAGTGCTGTTGATACAAAACCAAAAGCTTCCACATTGCTTTGTGCTCTGCAGTAAAACACAGTAATAGCAGGGGGTGAGGGCTGATAGCCTTATGGAAATAGGGCAAAGTTGTGAAGAACAGAAAAGTTACTGTCAAGCTCATAAGAGCAGAGGCAGCATTAAAGAGGATATTTTTGATGACTTTATAGTGAAAAATGGGTGCTTTGATTGCTTTCTGCTTTTTACAAGTTTTTAAGGAAAGTTACTTTCCTTAAGGTGCTAGGGAACAGTTACTTGCAAAGCAGGTGAGTGTAATACCTAAGTCAGAGAGAGCACAGTGACCTGTTGCGGTTAATATGCTTTCTGCTGGACCATTTTTCTGGTGAATATTTTCAGGTACAAAGTGTCATTGTGTCAAGTACAATAGTACCTTGCTTTTAGATTGTGCTCCCACTCAGTGCAAGATCCTTTGTGGGCCACAAGCCATATTCCCTTGTTCTTCCTACAAGAACTCCTGCTGGCTGCTGAAAAGGGGAGTGAAACCTGTGGTAAGATGAGAGACATCCTTCAGGGAAAGACAAGCGTTTTGTTCATCCATATCCTCCTAGCAAGTACACTTGACAGGACAGAAAAAAAGTCCCAATAGCAAATTGATCCTTGATCAACACCGTTCCACGCAGCTGCTAGTTCCCAAAAGGGCAGAGATCACCTGTATCTCAGGTTACCAAGGGCAGTCAGGTCTCCATCTTCTCCTGCATGGCATCAAAGACATTGCAGGAGCCATGACAACTGTCAGCACTGAATTGTCATCCTCTGTTCTTTTGTTATGGCCACAGACGATAGAAAAGCAAATTGCTAACAAGACAGCCCATGTCAAGTGAAGACTCTAAGGAGCCAGGATCCAGTGTTATTCATTCCCAGTAGGGAACGGTTTTTTTTCTCCCTCAAAAAACAAACACAAACTATCTGCAAAGGTCTTTTAGCTAAAGCAAGCACTTTTTTACTATATAGAAACAGCTACAGTTTCTCCAAGGTTTCTGCAAGAGGAGCAAAAGGAAACTGCAGAAAAGAAACCTTGTACCAAGATCACTTTTTATTACATATTCCGCTATGTACTGAGTTGACTAGAAGGGCCTCCATCAGTATCCCTGCCTACTCGTATCACCTCTTTTATTTAGTACAGCATTAGGATGGCTGGCCAGAGACAACCTTGTTATGTTTAGCAGAGCTCTGCATGCTGGTAGGTAGCTATTCACACAGTGCTACCAGGACTAGTGCTGTAGTACAGCTCATGTGCAGCAACACTTACAGACAGCTCTGAGGCTGAGGCAGGTGCAGTGCACGCTTCTCTCCTGGGAGGTAGAAGCTGTGGAAAGAGCACTATATTAGTCCTTCAAAATCTTCATTAGCTCTCTATTCATCTCAGGATGTAGACAGAGCTCTATAAGTCTCTCAAATATTTGCATGTGAGCTCTCCTTTGTACCAGAGACAGTCATCAGACTTGAGAGCCTGGAAGTTGCCTGTGGGGCTCTTGCTGGAAGAGCTCTGTTTGGAGCTTTCTATTACAAAACTTTCAGCTGCTGAGCAGGTTCTGCAAGTCACAAGGCATATTAAGAAGCCTACTGTATATTTTTGCCTGGAATAATGAGCCCCTCAGTGATGCTGGGTGACCAGCCACTGCTCACTTTGGCCATGTGTACTTTTCTCCATAATATATGTGCATTTTCATTCTAAAAACCTACAAATGAATACAGGTTACATATTACATGCATAAGGAATATGCTCATGCTCATTCTCATTTTTCTTTTCATAAGGAAGATTACTTCACCACAATGAATTAATTTCCTAATACATTTTCCCTTAGGGCATGTATGTATCCTTGATTGAATTACTTATTGAAATTGATTATAGTTTCAGACAGAGCCCACCCCCAACAAGTGCAAGGCCCTGATTTATTATTAAATGGTTTGACATCTGTGGATTTAACTTAGACATTTTGTTTCTTCACTGGCAATGAAGCTGTGGATGTCACATACAGTTTGCATAGTTTTGGTCAATGCAGTACTTCGCGTGCTGTTCCTATAAAACTAACCAGTGCAACAATTGCCCACTTCAGTGTAAACATATTTGAGGAACCCTTCCTGTGAGGCTGTGGAGACAAAAGACATTTTTTCCTTTGCCAGTGAAAAGAAGAGAAGGATGCATAGAGCTCTGCATGGTGGAAAGCAGAAATTGCTGATAATTCTTTCCTCAAATGAAGGGGTTTATTTGTTTCTTTGTCTCTATGTGTGGCTCTGGGTTAGCCATTTATTCTCCCTTGAGTTTTACCTCTGAGTTTGTGAGATGGTAAATCTAATGCTGAATCATAAATCTAAACCTCTTCCCTCCTTATCTCAGAGGGCTGAGGAGAAGATGACCACAGTAATGTGTATTCAGAACAGCACTCTCAGTACCAAGCTGTGAATGAATAAGTTCAGGTAATGAGAAGAGAAAAATTGCTTTAATGCAGTCTGGTCCAGATGCATGCCAGATTAATCTACCTGACCTGGCAAGACATACTTTGAAATAGTAAGAAGAGCCAGAGGAGCCCTTAGGTTTTGCAGAAATAAAGAGAAAAGTCAGCATTAAACACTTACCAAATTGCAACCCTCGGCAGTTATTTACTATTCTAAGCATAGGGAGCTGCCTCGCAGTGTGTCAGAGATACAGTGGCAACAAAGCTGGAAAAAACTGATGCTCATTTCATACGGTTCAAATTTGTATCAACAGGCAATTAGGTATAAAGACAAGAAATGGTCACTTTCCATAAGGGGGTACCACAGGATCAAGGATATCCTGACAAGACCCACCGTTACAGTCTAATCTCAGTTTACACCACACACACACAGAGTTGCTATCCAGCCAATGGTCTGTTTGCAGGAGTGACTGAGAGCTAACACACAGGCTGGTTCTCATTCTCAGAGCAGCAAAAACCAGCAGCAGTTTAACTGAGATCTGCAGGAATTCAGCACACCTACAGAGCTCAACAGGAACAGGGAAGATGATTTCTTTGAATTCTGTGGCCCTCTTGTACAGAGTTTTGAAACAAATTGTTTCTCCCGACCACATTCAACATGCTTCTTTTGAAATTAAAACACAAGGAGGTGTTCTACCATGGCTAATTTAGCACCTGTAGATGCCATGGCTTGCAATATAGTGCTATACAATGAATAAAATGCCTACACCAAATCAAGTTCCAGTAGCACGTTTTGGTACAAGCTTAAAAACCATACACTATTTATTCCCCTGGCATTCTGACTGCACGTTCATCCATGACTCCTGAGGCATTAAATTTAATCAGAAAAAAACAAACACTGAGGCTTGCTCACATTGTTCAAAATAACATCATTGATTTTCACATCAGAAACAGCATGCACCTTCTTTTTCAAGTTGGTTTAACCTATCTCCCCCTGATTTCAGTGGATATAAGAGCTTTGGGCAAATAATTTAGGATTAAGAATTCAGGATCAGTCTCAAAAAAGTAAATCCATACTGATCTCACAGAAGCACTGCCATTTACCTGTAGTGAAGATAGCTTAGCTGCAGACTCTTTCAGAAACTGGTTAAGTTCCCCAGATATTTGTAATTCTTCTGTAGTCCACCTGTGTGTCATCAGGGGCTTCCTATCTCAAATACTTCAGCTGTACCTACTTTACCTGTGCCAAAGGTTCAAGTCCAGTTTACCCATGAAGCTGTTCTTTTGTTCAATTGAGAGTTTGCTTTCCATGAACATGTGATCTGTGAAATACAACTTAACAGTAAAAAAGAATTGTATCAGGAGCTGTGAGTTTAGCCAGCTATAAGGATGACAAAGTAAAAATGTTCCCTCTTGTTACTCCTGATAAAAATGATAAAGAAAACCTTCACCATCATAGATCACAGATCGACACCTACTGATGCATTTCCCCATCTATTTTAGAGTTTAAAACAATTAATTCCAAGTGTTTCTGATGCTCCTTCTACTTCTTCTTGGACTTTTATTCTAGCAATAGTTTGACCTAATGTTCCAAATTTTTCTTCCAGCTTCCTGCAATCTCAAGCAGAAGTGTTCTGACATATTGCCCATTACAGTCAACTAGACATGAACTGTGTCCAGTGCTTGCTTATAGCTTTGCTGTTAAATCTAGTGATTCCTGGACCTCCTGCTGCTGGGAAAGCTGAAAGGTTATCTTTTGCCATCTGGAAGATGTGAAATACACTAAAACAAATAATAATAGTAATAATATTTAACGGATCCAGACTCATTTTAATTACTTCTCCAGCTTCTGTTGTCTTTGAGCTCATCTCCTTCAGAAACATATTCCAGCTAACAGCCTGAGTTGTCAGTCCTGGAGTTACTGCCTCCTCTCGAGGCACATCTGTGGTCTGTCCACACCACTGATGCAGGTGCCCAGGTGTGCAGCCAAAACAAGCACTAAGGGCTGGATCCCAAGAGGAGCCAGCAGCAGCAGCTGCCCACAGCAGTCCTGCTAGACTTAATTTGAGCTTCACAATCAAATACACGTTACAAAACTGCCTCTGTTGGCAGAAAGGTAGACTGCAATCCTTTTATTCTTTTGAAGTGATTTCAAGGCCTCTTTGGAAGATGTTTAATTATTAATATTCAGCAAAATGTGGGAAGAGCAAATTTGAGGGAGGCCCACAGCTGAGGAAACCCACAGGGAAATTTTTCATTTCATTACCTTTCATTGTCAGAGATGTCAGCTCACACACTTCCATCGTGGCTCTTTGTTTCTTTAAGCTTTTTATGATTAAGAAAGAATAGCTGATCTCTGACCGAAAAAACAGTTCTGGACCAGACTATTACAAGGAAAACCTGGAAAAACTGGTACTCAGGTGAACTGTAAGCACCCAAATAACAGAAGACAGTCTAGTTATTTGAGCTGCCAAATTAACAAAGCCACAGTTCCTACAAACCCATTCTCATACAAATCCTAATTGAAGGTTTTCCCATATTTGTGACACTTGTAATCTTTCTTCCTGCTTCTTCCCCTGGTCTGTTCACTCCCTTGAGTCTAATTAGGGTTGAGCTCAGACCAAGCCTTTCCATCTACTCTTTGCCTTGCAAGTTGCAGGAAGTTAAATACACCAACATCCCTGTGAAGCCTGATCAATAAATTATTATGGAGGAAAGGCTAAACAGCTGCACAAATTCTTATTCACCAGATCATGACCATGCTACCTTTCCCTCCCTTGAAAAGCAACCTAAAAAGGGAGCGGCTCCAGGATGTTTTAGCATTATGAGTGACTGTGCCTAGCTTGGAGTGGATGCGGCTGGCGTTCAGATGTGGCATTTTGAAAAACACTGGAAAAACTCTCCTATTGTCTCTGAGTGAGATGGAAGGATATTGGGTGAAAGGGGATGCATGCCTGTTCAGCTGGGTAAGCAAAACAATTAACTCCTAGTCTTCGGCTATCTTTTTAATTGCTCATTAGACAGCTCATCTGTATATATTTGCAATTGAATAAAACTCATCCAAAGTATGTCACAAGCAGATGTGCGTACTGTGCAGCAGTAACTCCTCACGGAGCTCTGAGACATGATCTCAGGAGCAGAGCAGAAGAGAGAGGAGGCTGGTTGACCAGGGAGGCCAATATGCTGAAATAGATCCTTTTACGTTTTCCATAGGGATAGACTAGTTGTTCAGATTACTTGCAGCGTTCACTCTCGCTGAGCTTTTGTAACTCCTTTGCACGCACTGCAGCAATCCAGAAATGGCTACTGCCTTCCCACACTGGGATGTGCAACAGGACAAAGGCACCTGAATTTCATGGCTGCACACATGACCACCCGTCCCACACATCCTCCTGAAGCTACGTGTCTCCTCCAGAGCACACCTGAAAAGATAATGCTGTGCCATAATACATTCATGATAAGCAGCTGCTAGGTGAGCTTGTCTCTGCCACTCTCCTGCTAGCTCCTTGCCTTAAGCATGAATGTGTGCGTTACTTCGCCTGCCTGCCACTCCAGCAGCTGCTTTATAAATTCCTTACTGTGCATTAGCCTATTGGTTTATTTACTAGAAGTCAAGAATACATTTACAACATCCCTCTCTATGATGCATTCTTTTAAGAGAGCTTCCACACTAATTAAGTTAAATGCGATAATGACACCCTGCTGATGGTACTGAAGCTCATGATAACTATGCCATATATTTAGTTGCAAGCACCTACTCAGTTAAACGAATGGGTCTATTGTTTGAACAGCATTCTGTCCCACAGCCTGGGAGAGCACAGGAGAGAAAAAATATCTTACACTGCAGTTACTTAGTTGCTCTGCAAGACAATAAATAGGTTTGAAATGCACTACTCTAGCTTAGATGAACATGTGCCCAAACAATTACACTGTCCTGGTATACAGGGATACTTACTAGTAGAAATATGGCAATTTCTAAAACTGGAATATGAAAATTTGATGTCTTTAAAATCAAATGAGTACATCATTTGCTCTGTCCAGAATATTTTTATTTGAACTAACATAGGTATTTGGAAAAAGTATTTCTTCTAAGAATATCTGAAAATCAATAATACTCCCCAGCCTTTGCTGATTAGATATCAGACCTTTTTTCAGGCTGGAAATGTCCACTTAGGACTGAGTGCAAAACAATCTGAGTGAAATCACAATCCTTCATTGATTTTACACCCCAAGGCTTCCCAGCCTCTTTCTCTAAACATGCTCTCACCAATACAGCACTGTTTTGCTGTTGTATAGCAAGATTCACCTTTCTGGAAGCATCTTCTTCTCTGTTTTAAAACAAAAGGAGAGTGGTTTGTTGTATTATTTGGGGGAGGGCAGGTTTTTTTTTGATGTTTGGTTGGTTGGTTTTGTTGGGGGGGTTAATTACAATGTATCTATAGTAATATTGATCTGAGCAAATGATATGGTCAATCTTCCTCACACACAATGGTTAGGTGTGTCTCTCAACAGCTTTCTTCTTTGTTCTTGCTTCCATGATTAAAGACATTTTAAAAATATTCACCTTCTCAAAAATAATTTTCTTGAGTGTGGAAGCTCACAGTTACACTTTTTCCATGCTATTGTCCTCAAAAGGCTGCTTTTCCGCTCAGGATGCAGCAGGTAGGCACTCTGGTAGCTACACCACAGGACATTTCCCTTGCTCTTTACAGAAAGTCCCTTTCTGTGAGATGAAGACCATGTCATCCCCCATAAGGTATTGCTGAGTGGCTGCCCTGCGACTGCCTTTCTCAAAACATCACTCCCTGAGCAAATGATGCACCTTCTCACCTATTTTTACGGTGGGTGCAGCCCCAGGATAAGCAGGGGTACCCCTCATCCTCCAGCAGTGCTCTCCCCTCACACATCATTGGCCTGGGGCTGGGCCTCTTGCCCAAGCCCAGCCTCAGCTGACCCCACTGGGGAGAGCAGTCCAGGTCCTCCCTGTTCACTGTGGCTACACCAGCTGGCTTGATACAACCATGTAAACACGTGATCTTGGCTAACTGCACAGGAGTAATAACCTTCTTCAGTGGCACAACTGAGTCTAGAGGATGGATCAACTACGTGCGGTCACAGCCACAGTCATATTTTAATTTCTGCACACTTCCTACCCTTCTCCAACTGGTAAAAGTGAGGTTTTGAGGGTAGTCTGCTCTTCTGATCACACACTTTGTTTTGCAACACTGCCTGAATGATCTTGCAAGTAATTCACAGACCAACTCACGGCTGCCCATATAAATACACAATTAATTTCTAGCCCTAAGATAAACTATTCTTTATCATCCAGTCCTGCAAACTCTCATGCACATACTGAGCATGACATCCATAAACATTTCCATTAAAATAATCACAACTATTCCAATGCATAAATTTAAAGCACATCCATATGTGCTTTCAAGATTTTGGACTGTTTCTGCTGCCATTTCAGGTCTATCAAGCCCCTGTGACTTGGCATATTTAGAAAACATCTGCTGTAGTTAACAGAGTCCATACTCCTATTTTTGCCCTCTTTTTTTTATGTTCTCCTTCAAAGACATGACAGCATAGAGTGTAAATAGAAGCAATATGCTGAATATATGCAGAATGTAATAGATTCCGTCTCAGACTGATATATATGTGAAACTGAACCAATACATCTTTAAACCCATAAGATCTGCAGATGTCATCTATAGCCTTGTAAATTACAAACTTTTACTGTCTTATTTTTACAGTAGATGATAGTAAAATATAAAATTGTGCATTATCACTGGGTAATAGCACAAGCTTTAGAAACACTGTGCTACAGAAGGTAGTGTATATTGAGAGGCAGAGTATTCA
Organism: Coracopsis vasa; assembly: GCA_026283785.1. Lineage (NCBI taxonomy): Eukaryota > Metazoa > Chordata > Aves > Psittaciformes > Psittacidae > Coracopsis > Coracopsis vasa. The sequence goes on from JANHGB010061930.1 coordinate 9,038, forward strand.
AGGGAGCCTTATAATGCAATTTGAACTCTGCAGCTGACTGTATAATAAAAACTGTAAAGCTAGGTATGAAATAATGTTTGCTAAGAACAGAAAAGTGAAAGCTGTCTTGAATTCCTGGGACTTCAGAAACCAGCAAGAAAAACCAGACTCATAGAGGACATTTAATTAAGGATAAAGACTGTTTGAGTCATGCTGGGGCATCTGGTCACCCTACATTAAACTGAACACCACTGTGAATAATAAAGTATGTAAGGATGACACAAAAAATAACTTAAAGGCAGTGCTGCAAGCTGACAGGAGCAAAGAAGTCTTGAGTTAAGGTCCCCACTCCCCCTTTAAATCATCTTCCTGTTTCTGAAGCCTGTTTCAGCCGCCTTCAGTGACACTATTTCTCTCTAATGGCCATGGCAAAAGCAGAGACCCAAATGGCCAGAAAAGACTTCCAAAACATGGAATTTTGCAGATACCAAATGGGACTGCACCGCCTTCTGAAGCGGCTCGAGCCCAGCACACTTCCCAGCACTTTCTTGCTCTCATAGCTTTCCAACAGGACGAGTGCGGCGTATGTTGCCTTTTGAGCCACGGGCTATCCAGTGCCCAGTGAACAATCCCACACACTGTTTCTGATAACAGCCTGGTGGCCTCCTGAGCATCCCCATGCCACCACAGGCTGCACTCACCAGCTAAGAGTAATTCTAGCATGTGATGGGAGACAACAGTGCTTATGATTTCAAAGGTTACCATCTTCATGGCATTCCCCTGCGCTAAATACTTCACTGCAGAGCTTTGAGGCTTTTGTTACTAGCACTGTCTTCTGGCAACAAGCCCCAGAGGAGGGAGAAAGGAAAGGATGGTGGGAGGGAAAAAAGGAGGGAGCGAGAGAAAGAGAATCACAGGATGCCCAAATGGCACAAAGGAGCAACAAACCCATAAATGTCCCTGGGCTCTTTGCCAGTTTTTAGCACATGAATCCATTATCCCATTATGAAGATTTTTGATCCCAAAGGTGGGTGCATCATGACAGGTCAAAGTCTCAATGATACTCTGCTCTTTAGAATGTTGCGGAAACAAGAGAGCACCACAACTCATGTCCCCTGAGGGGCAGACTGAAGTGGGGAGTTCACGGAGGGAATGGCCCTCCCAGTGAGGGATGCCCTAAAACTGCAAACAGCTTCAGCCACAATTTGTTCCTTATGGGCACGAGAAAACCTGCTGTGCGGCTCCAGTTTTGCTCCCAGATGGGCATCTCTCCATCTGAACATCTCTCCTCACAGTCTGAATGTGCAGACTCTCTGCTACCTGAACGAGGTGACCTCATACTGCTGCTTTAGGGTAAAATTCAATTTAGAAGTCTGTCAGCCATGAGAGGCATGCCCATAGGGAGCCAGGCTTCATTAGTTCCCATGCTCACAACACTATTGCTCTGCATAGTGCCAAACCAGAAGTACTTTTACAAAGCTTTGTGCAGTTTCTCCTCAATAGTATCAAGTTTACCCACCTTACCATACGAAGGGATCCCTGCAACACTGCATTTTATAGAATAGCTTATTTATAACAAAATATCCAAGGAGGACAATAGCAATCATTTATAACTGGCTATTTTTAGTGCATATCCTAATTCTTCATCTACATTAAAAAGGTCACAACCAGGGTCAGTCCCATTCCCTCCAGCTCATCAAGAGGACTCTCCTGAAATGTGATGATCTTTTCCCAAATCTACTGAAAAATAAGTTGCAAATTACACTGAGACACAAGGGAGCCTTACAGCTTTGCAGCTTGTATGTGTTGCAGGACATAGTGTTATCTTATAGCCAGGCAAAGTCATTTGAGAGGTTCCAGTGTTGCCAAGCCCCCTTTACACAGATGCCCATTTCTGCCTGCAATCATGTGCAAGATCAAAGTATCATTTTAGTGCTGAACCTGGCAGAAATTACAGCCCTTCCTAACCTCCCCGTCATGGAAGAATTAAAAACAAAGAAACAAACAAAACCTGAACAAAACAACCAAAAAGTAAGAAAAATAAGCAAGTGGTGGTCTGTACAATCCTAAATTTGGTATTGGCTTATTTTCTAAGTAATACCTATTGGAATCTCTTCTTTTACTTGCATTCTGTTTTCAGAGTGTGGCTTGACCATACTTTCTCTGCAACAACACCGACAGTGTCACTTGCTACATTTGCAGTTGTCTCCAATATCTGGAGCACTATGTGAAAAAATGGGTACTATGCAACCTGCTATGAAGCCACTACATCTAACACTTACATGTGCCCTTTGTAACAGCTCCATCCTCCACCTCTCCCTCCCCATCTCTAATCCGTTCTGGAGTCCTCAAACTTTTCTTTGTTTATTTTAATATGCCATGCATGTGGCAAGTGAAATAAAAAAAATAGCAGGATTTGAGTGAAGAGGCAGAGGCAACAACATGAAGTGTTCTGAAGAGATAGGAGATCAAAAAAGGTTTCGCTCACACATCCCTTAAAGGTCTATTCATTTATACAATAGGCCCATCATACCCTCCAATTACTTTGTGGGGGAGCTCAGCGTGAGAGCATTTTTATTAGCTGGCTTCCAAAAGTGCATGCCTTAGGACAGGTGCCATGGCAGCCTGGGAGCAATCCAGGCGGGACTGCTGGGCACCCAGAGCCGGCTGCTGCTGCCACTGGGAGCACAGAGTCCAGCCTCGCCCGCAGCTGATTTTCAGACACACAGGGGTGAGGCTTTGAAAACCAAGAAACTTGAAATAAAATGTATACATATAAATATACATAAATCTATATACACACATACACACACACACATATATATCTATGTATCTATGGACTCAGGAATATGACAAGCACTGGGAGATGGTCATGCCAGAGATTTGTATCCGGTGCCCTGAGTCCTGGGCTACAATTAACCTGACCAGGGGATCTTCCTTTCTCTTGTGGGAGCCCTCTCTAGCCAGGGGTCTCCAGCAGGGCCAGGAAAGGGGAGATGAAGCTGGTAGGAATAAATGAATTACCCTCTTTGTGGAGGGTTTTTTTTCTACTCTTCTTTTCGCAGTGGTGCTTCAACTCAGCCTGAGAGGAGCCCCACACAGCTGTTTCATAGCATCCTTTCCGAGGTGTTCTCTAAATGAAAAGGAAAAGTCTCAGCAGGTTTAGGGAGGTCTGGCTTATGATTTTTTAGTATCTCTGACATTATTGCCAAAACCCACAATGCTGATGTCAACATTGCACAGATATTCGAGAGAAATAAAAGCAATAAACAACATGCATGTTTCAGCTTCAAAAATGGGAAAAGCTACAGGAATATTAGAGTTAAAACAAGCATTGCAGACATCAAAATCTGCAGTAAGATGCGACTTTTTAAAGCATTCCCCCCTTTTTCTGTGCCTATCTGGGCTCTTTTATCTCAGCCTAGAACCTCAGATTTGAAGTGGCTGCTTTAATCTCTCCTCTTCTGCCCACCACCTCTTCTGCAGACCCACTCTACTCTCAACTACTCTCTGCCTGTCTGACTCCTGTGGCTTTGGTGAGCCTGCAGCAGAGCACCTGCAGGGGGGATTTAATTTGGCTGTCAGTCCTCCATAGCCGACCCGCAGTCCCGTAGCTGCGGTGGCTCCGCAGGACTGATGGGAGTAAAAGGTAGTTAAGAACCTATTTTTGTGACTGAAGTCAGCAGATACCACCCTGCACAGAGGAATCAGATGTGTCGAGTAAGAGCATTTTTAAATGGTGACTTCTCAGAGAGGGATTTTACTGTAAGTTATACAGCACGCCAGGTTTGTGGTCTCCCAGCACTGAGACTGTCCCTGTAATATTAATTGTACACTTTCCAAAGTGCTTCCCTTAACATTTTTCTCAGTGCTAGCAGAAGTAGTAAGAAAGGGCCAGTACCTTCCAATAAATATAAATTTCCTCTTACTTCCGAGGTAATCTAATCCATACAGATGCATTTCAAGGTCTGTCAAAGTTATTCAGGCTCAATCCACAGCAGCCTGGGCACCTTCTGCCCTGGAGTTTTACCAAGATGTACTATGGAAACAAATCCAAGAACAGGTGAATTTTGTTACGTGGTCCACAGAGCTGGTATTATGAGGTATTGCTGGATAAAACTGTGATATTTATTAGGCAAATAAACCAACAAATGAAAGCCACAAAGAAATGCCAAATGCAAAAATGACACTCTTGTCAGTGCAAGAAACATTCACAATTACTCAACTATGTCCTAGGTTCAGCTTAAACCACGACAAACTCAAATAAAGCATGAGATTTAATAAACTCTTCTTGCAGACATGGTTATAACTAACTTTTAACAGCAATAGGTTTTACTGCTATTCAGGCTTAAAATCAAAAGTACTAGTGAAGCTCTACAGCCAACACTATTCAGGAGAGAGCTAAATAAAAGCCATTGTAGCAGCACTCTACAGCATTCAAGTATCTGTGCTGTGAATAACATGATGCTAGCACAGGTTCTTCCTTGTATCTGCGTGTATCAACTGCGCGGGTGTCAGCAGATGCTACCCCAAATATGCCATTAATTATGCAACCCAGGGAGCCCAACCACAGGACAAGGGGCTTAGAAACTTGAACAAGCTGAACCCAACTCACAAAAAGCCCCCCTCTGGCATGCAGAGAATGATGCTTAATCTTTTCCTAGCAGGCTTCCATCCCTCAGCTTGTAACAGCTATCCACAGCGGTCTGCGAGGCTCAGTAATGTAATGCAAAGCCTTGCATAAAATTTGAGTACCACTGCCCCTGAAATGTAAGCTTCTCCTGGGTTCAGTGCTGCCAGGCTTTCGGGAACAACTCCCTAACCCTAACCTGGATCTCCCCACCAGACAGCATGGCACCAGCAGAACCCTGCCCCATACCCCAGCCAGGAGGCTGCCCTGGGCCTCTTGTCTCCTGCCCCATTCCTCCACTGCCCAGAGCAGGGTCAGGCCCCAGCTACCTGGGGAGGGCAGGAGAGCAGCCACATCTGTTGGTTTAAACCCAGCCAGTAACTAAGCTCCACAGACACCCTCTCACTCCCTCCCCGGTGGGATGGGGGAGAGAATCAGAGGAGTAAAAGTGAGAAAACTCACAGGTTGAGATAAAGGCAATATCTCACAGGGCAGAAATCCTGGAGGGTGCTGGGTTGAGGGATGCTCCTCCTTCCAGGGGCATCCCGGCTCCCCATCGCCCTGTGACACAGGGAGAGAAGAGCTACAAAGGAAAATCCCCATTGCCTCATGGGACAGCAGAGCTACCAAGGGAAAAAAATAATCCCAGGGAAGATCGGAGCACTGCTGGGGGTTAGGGACTTGCATAGGTATGTCACCAAGTGCACATGTGGCCCCATGGACCTGCCCTCCCAGCAGCCGGCTCCCCATGAGACCATGAATAGGCCATAAAAGGCCATTTAAGTCCCATGCTTTCACCACCATTGTCTAACAGGATGATGAGGAGCTTGTTCTTATTTGCTCCTGTGGCACAGGAATAGCTAAACCCTGTTTTTATCTGGGTGGCTTTCAAATCATATGGCTGGGCTGAGCTGGGCTAGTCCCACAGATGGAGAAACCACCTCAGCCTATGCAGGGACCTCAAAAAAAGAATGAAAGAAAGAAAAAGTAAGTCTAGCAGACACTAAAACAGAATTGAAAATCCCAGCCATTCTGAAGCATCGCCTCAGACCATAGACCTGGATTACAAGTGAATTTTATTTTCCTGTAATAAAACATTCCTCTTTACAACAGCAGCATCAAGCTGACATTTGAAATAGGCCATTTGACTGGAATTACACCAAGAGTGAATGCTGCAAAGTGACTGCATCGCTGCACATGGCTGACAGTAATTATTAATAGGACTGCTCTTCCTTTGATAGGCATGCAGTACAGATGGCTGAATAACGGAAACATTTGTGAACAATTGTTTAGTGGTGGAAAAAAAAGACCCCGCTGATGAAACTTTAACATTTAAACACAATGCAATTAACCAGCTCCAAATCTGAGCCCTGGCAAAAGCATGATAGCTTTCATGACACCTGCTGAGCTCTGCAGGAACACATAAGTGAGCAGGGTTTATAGGGTCAAGAGCTGATGGGGCAGAGGTGGTTAGACTCACAAATCACCCTCCCAGCAGGTAAGCCGCCCAAGTTATGAGGGAATTACTTTCACATGGATTCAATCAGAGCCGTCTACTGCCACAGCAATATGCAGAGAGGGCTGAACGGAGTCCTGACCTAGCAGGCAACTGTACAGCCATATAACTGCACCATATAACACTGGAGCCCACAGTACAGCCGCTGCAAAGAAGAGGAGGGGGAAGTCTCTTTAGCTCTTCCAGTAAATCTAAATCAGGGATATGTCTATAATAGCAAAGAGATTCACAGACTGAATCAGAGATGATCTCTAACTCCAGGAACTGAATAAAAATGTCAGCATAAACTAAACAGTAATGGCCACATTTCCATCCTAAAATCAGAAAAACAGATTTTGGCTTGCAGAGGGAGGCAAAGGAATTACCCTTTGTCACAAAGTGGTTTCTTTACAAGAAGATCTCAGGAGGGCAGCAGGAAAAATCGTGCTTCGTTGAAAGAAATACTAAAAACCTAATACAATGACAATATAACAGCTGAAATTTCCAAACTGTTATCCTCAATCAAGCTGGGACATCCACATGCAGCCCATGCTGGGCTCAAAGAGCAATACTTCACACGCAAACATTTCCTCTGCCAGTGCTCGTGTCTCATTCAGTCTCAGGTGCTTGTCACTGCTCCTCGCCTGAGCTACATTACAGCTGAACCTCTGTTTGGCCACATCCTGTGCCTATTGAGACTCCAGCCTGGGGACTGGCCTTCCCCCTTGATCTCAGACCTGCCTCCACAGCCAACACTGCACAGGGAAAGTGTAATGGGTTTGGCATGTACCCAGAGCACCTCACAGCAAGTCTGCCACTAGAGCAGAGCTGTGACTGCCTCCAGTATGATCCACGGTGGAAAGATACCTGCAACTATTTCACCAAGCTCTGCTGTTTTCCCTCTACATTCATGACTCTCTTTCTGCTTTCTTTTCCCTGCTTTTTTTAAGCTACATAATTTTCAGGTAGTCAAGATTTTAAAAACCATGTAAGACCAAAGCAGATGAACTTATTTAAAAATAGATTAAGCTGAGTGACAAAACACTGAAGAAAATAGTCACTTACTCCCAACATTTCCATTGACTGGCCTGTGCAGTATATTTTAAAGAAATGTAAATTTTAAAAGTAGAATCAAATGTTTTTGTAAGTTCATTTTTAGAAAATTAATGCCACCAGATTTTGCAAAAAAAAAAACTCAAAAAAACCCTACTTCCAAGAATTTCTACTTAATGCTTTAAAGAGGGGGAAATGAGTAAACACAGCTGTCTGTCAGTAGGAACAAATAATCAAAGAGCCTGAACTGTAAACTGTCCAAAATCAGAATACATCCTTCAGCCAGGCCCGTAATTGATGCCAGCTATTCGAAGCAGCAAATATCTGAGCCTTACCACTTCCCTCCCACGTGAAGTTTTTGGTATTTCAGATCTATATGTGCCTTGTGATCTTAAGGAGTAAGTGCTATCTGACAATGACTGATAGGGCAACAGTTATCCCAGAATTTTGTTATTATTCCACTTACATAAGAAAGAGAACAAGTACAGATTGTAATGGAAGTTCCACCAGTTCAGCTGAGTGAAGCCCATGCAGAGACCTGCCTGCTGAAGACAATTAAGTCATGTTACCAGTGAGTGACTCCAGGGCTAGGCTCACTCCCAGTGACCTCAGGTGGGAAACACCATCTGTCCCCAGCACATGTGAGCAGTCGGGCTCAGGAAAACATTCATCACAACTAACCAACCAACCTCAGCCAACTCCTCAGGTTCAGCTTCAACTCAGTGCCAATTAGGGTTAAAAAGTAAATCCATCAAGTTTCTTTTCACCCTCTTGAGCTGTGACTCAGCAACTTCCCACTATATTCACGGCAGGGATGCAAATAACAATGACTGTTGTTCAGTCAATGGAGTAACAATATTAATGTTGAAACGCCAGAAGGACCAGTGTCAACAACTTTCTCTACTGACACCACATGAGACAGCAGTGAGATGACTGTCCCCATGGCGGGATGCTCCCAGCTGACTCACACCAACACAGCCAGCTCAGGGCAAGGTGACCAGGGACAGACCACGTCCTCACCTGCACACCAGCGGGGAGATCTGCTGGCGGATGAACCCACTGTCAACAGCCACACCATCGCCCATCAGAGAAGGAGCAGTTGGTGAACACCTTCAGTATCAGAACCTGACCGAAACACCATGGAAACACCAACCAGCTACCCTGGACCCTGGGGCAGGAGTACAAGTGGTGGCAGGGAGAGTCTGGGGAGCACACTGAGAAGTCAGTACCTATAACTGAAGCCACCACAGTTCCCTTCACCAGGTGGAACTGCTATAAAAGTCTTGGTCACAGACTGAGTGTAGTCAGGAGTCAGCAAAAGCATGAAGTGCTGAAAAAGCCAGCTCCTCAGGCCAGCCCCTTGGAAACCTACAGGAGAAAAGGGGAAAATGTTGCTGCAATTCTGTGCTGCTGCTCAAGACTGCCGTACAGATGTTGAAACGTACAGATGAGGACATTGTCAAAGCCTGCTGCATGAGCCCCGAATGTTGCCATGCGAAATGCCAAATCTTTCATTTCTGAAAAATTTCCAGCTGCCTCACTTGAAAATGAATTGTTTCCTGTCACTAAGGCAAAGCTGTCACATGCCAAAAGAAAGAAAAAAGGCCAAATAAAATCTGTTGCCTCTCATTAGATCAAAGGTTGCCAGCAGAGATAAACCACCACACAAAATGACATTTACTCGGAAGAGCAATTGACTACAGAGTCATTTGTCACTTTTAATAATACTACAGTTGTAAAATGATGATAATGGAAATCAAGTTACTCTAATGGTAATAAAATATTTGTAAACTAAACTTGTTCATTTTGCCCATAAAAAAAGACATTGAAATAATTTAACTGTAGAGAATAAAATTGAAATGGGTCTGTAATTACATGGATTTTCAGCATCTTCTCCGTTATGAAAAGCACTAACTGCTGATGACTCCCGCATTTCCAGCACCTTATTTTGCAAAACATGTATCAGATGCACAGAAAAGGGGCCTGCAGCAACATTTCAGAAGTGATGTGTACATTTCTTTCTGCTTCTCCTTTGTATTAGTAGCATGCCATGTCTCTCACCAACCAAGTGAGCCTGTATGCTGGTGAAACTTCACTGGATCAAGTGAGGGGACAGAGCACTATTAATGAAGTCACTAGATCTTAAAATCCTCCTCATCACGATCAAGGAAAACACTGGAGGATTTTTGGTGACTGACAAAGTAGCATGCTGGCAAGATGCACACCAATGTGGTCTTTTATGGCCTTCTTATCCTTTCTTTTCCCTGACGACCTGCCTCCACTGATTTGGTGAAATCAAGGTACGGATTGCAGGAAATTCAGCGTTTTTCTCCAATCCCTCAGGTTTCTTTGAATTGTGTTTTGACTCATTTTCTAACGATTTTCCTGGAACATTTAACATTAAACAAGTTCCAGAGCCATCAGCTGAAGATCATGCCAGTCCCAGAGAAAAGACTGCAGGGAGCTGAAGAGTGCCTGACTCATCCTTGGGTTCCTCTTGTTGCTGCTTCACATTCTATTTTATTTTGGATTAGAGACACGAGAGTTTCTCCACTACATTTAGATTCTAGGAATCACCTTCCTAAGAGAGTCAAATCTCAACTTTGTACATGCCGTTCACCATCTAAACTGTGGCAAAATCAATTACTCTGGTACTTTACCTCAAGGGCATTGCTCCCTGAGACACACCATATATGATTAACAAGGTCGCATTTTGAAACTGGATGTCCTGACCTTCTGCACAGGAAATGTCTCAGTTTCTCAAATGACTTTATCTGCAGGGACTTCCTTGTCATGTGTCAGAAACTGACAGGGAAAATCTAGACCTTAGGGAAAATGGCAAGAAACCGAAAACGGAAGCCAACACATAAAGACATGCCAAAACTCCCATCAGCGAGGGGTTTGGAGCTGCGTTTCAAAATATTTCTTGAGGGTTTTTTTGTTTGTTTGTTTGTTTGTTTTTTAATTAAAAAGGCAGTGATTAGCAGTATACTGGCAATACCAGTGATTAGCAGTATACTGGCAATACCTCTCCCATTGAAGAGGGAACCCAGAACAGTAGCTCCTGAGGACCTCAGGGGACTCCACAATGCCTGCAAGTCCACCATATTCTTTGAAGAAAAACTATAAACCAAAATACCAGTAACCATCCTGAATAATTAATGCTAATATTGAAGTAGCCAACAAGGGTGCTTAGCAGAAAAGAACAATTCTCCTCAAGCTCCAGTCCTGAAACAAAATGAGACCTCCGGAAGCAAATATTTTATCTCCTGTATTCTCATTCAGGAAATTACAGGGGGTTTGCTTTGAGACTCTCTCCCTATAGGCATATGATAATTTTGTATAGATGTTTGCATATAAAACTCATTGCAGAGCCAAAGGATGAACCGAACCATGTGCTCTGAACACAAGTGAACTCAAGTTCCCTACCCTTGGACAGGTTTCCTGCGTGGACCTGAACACCATATGCAGGGTGCTCCTGTGCTGCAGCCAGAATCATTTCAGTACATGTAGGTCAACTGGAATCAGCTATAACCCAGTGAAGCTGCATGGAAATAGACATCAGCAAAGCCACAGTCTCAGCTGGGGCTGTGCACAGTTGAGCCTGACTGCTGGACTTTGTTGGCAGCAGCACTGGACCAGGCACGCTGGAGCTCCTGGGTCACGCGATTCCTCTTCCTCTGGTTCTCACTAAGCCTCCCGAGCCAAGCATACTCAAAGGCAGAAAGGGGTCTGCCTGAAAATGAAGGGGTTCGTGGTTTTCAGCTGAACCCAAATGGCACCAGACAAAATAAATTTCTCAAGGCTGAGCTCTCTGATGAAAGCCTCTTGAAATGTGTTGCAGTCCACACCTCCATTCAGTGTCAAGATGTCTCCTCTGCATCGCTGTACCTCAACTTCCCTCTTGTAATGGGAAACTATACCAACACATTTAACCTCTGTCGGAGGTCTCTGACCATGCCATCATACATGCAGAGGCTGACTTGTGCAAGCCCACCAGGGCTCATTAGCATATTCCTGATACCATGCTTATGAGGAGCAGTTCCAGCCCTGGAAACAGCCTGCCTGCTCTCTGGAGGCATGGAAAGATGTCTGGAAACCCTGCCTGGTTGGAGCTGCTCCAGGGAAAGCCAGCCCAAGTGTCCATTTGCTAAGTGCTGAGCTGGAGCAAGAAAAGATGGGAGCAAAGTGCAGTCGTATCCCACTAGCTTCCCTTGGAGTCATCTCATGCCCAGCCAAGCTTACTACTTCTGGCTCCAGTCTGGTGCCAGCAGACCATCTTGGGTGACCCTGTGCAGTGGTTCACAGGACTTTAGGGAATCTTCTTTGCTGAGGCACAGTAGGACACAAAGAGCTGCAGTGCAGCCGTGGCCAGTTTAGACATCTTTCATCCTAAGGGTAGACAAGCCCACTGAAGAAGCATTCGGATGCTATGCTGGCACACAGCCCTTGAAAACACAGCTCTCTGCAGGTGCAAACACACACCCCCTCCCCAGCATATGTCAGCTGCATATGCTGGTTAGGACACAGTAACCAAACATGCTATCTGATTCAGTGAAATGCTATTTTTCCAATTACAACCAGCTAGTTTTGTACCTTCTTAAAATATCATCATGTAACATCTAAAAGCATGCAACTGTATTTGATTTTGGTTGCTTAGGGGTTGTTGGGTTTTTTACTCTGCAACCGAAGGAAATCATAGTAATCTCTGGAGTGAAAATCTCCCCTAGCTTAGACAGTGGGTGTAAACTCTTCCCCTTCAGATAAGTAATAGCGTCACAAGCACTGCGAGATTCTATACAGCTCACCATAACTATGTTTTCAATCAGGTCACCTATCAACTTTGTCAGATTGGGCAAACTTGCTCCCCTGAATGATAACTCAAAAAAAACCTTCCCTGAAAACAGCAATAAAATAACAAACAAACAAATCCCAAACCCACCTCTCAGCACTCAGTCAGGCAGAAAGAGCCATCTGATTCACCTTCCAGAAGATGCGCATCAGTATTTCCTTATTAAGAGTAGCTTTACAGCTCTGAGCTGTCTGAGGGCTTCCCAGGTGACTCTTTCCATACATCTTAAAATTTACTAATTCTGAGCTTCAGTGCCAACATTTCATTTCTTCTGTACTTGCTAAAGGCTATAATTCTCCCCGTCTAGGAACTTTTAAGTTTTAGTACCTCTTTCAAAAAGAAGCTTTCACTCAAAAAGGCTTGAAAACCTCAGATGAGTATGCTTGTTAGTTCTGTTATAACATACCTACTGTAAATGTCTAAACTCTAAACTCCTTTTCACAATCCTATTATGGAAGATTTCTTCTGTTCTCTTAGGAAAAAGAGCTTCTACTCTGCAAGACTTTGTGCCATCTTCTCACAAGTTACTTTTACCTTAGCAAGCTCATCTTCCAAGCCTACATGCAGTAGGCTAGACAAAATCAGACAATGTACCAGCAGTCTTTTTAGGAACTACAAGGCTCTGATTACAAGAGTTTTCTACTCATGGTACAGATTATGAACAAAACATTTGCTTCATGCCAGAGGTATGAATATGTTGTTCTGATACCCCTTTATGCCATCCTCCCAAAGCACAAGCTTGCCAATGTTACATGGAGGTTCTGTTCACAGGTCTGTGAGTATTCCAGCTACATTCCTTGCATGTCCAGCTCTCCAGATCACAATCTTAAGCATTTCCATGCCATGTGGTGAAGATCTAATGTGAGAGCTTCATGCTGTCAGCTCTCCCCCATGGACATGTAGAAACAGGCATTTGCATGTGACAATCAAAGTATCCCCAAGCAGCTCAAGTAGCCAGGCTACCCAGCCTGGGTGTATTTGGGGGTCATTTTGGCTGCTCTTTCCCAGGATTTCGAGTGTCTCATTTGCTG
>JANHGB010061932.1:0-10963 GCA_026283785.1 Coracopsis vasa
TGTTCAGCCTGGAGAAGAGAAGGCTGCGTGGAGACCTCATAGCAGCCTTTCAGTATCTGAAGGGGGCCTATAAGGATGCTGGGGAGGGACTCTTCATTAGGGACTGTAGTGGTAGGACAAGGGGTTACAGGTTCAAACTTAAACAGGGGAAGTTTAGATTAGATATAAGGAAGAAGTTCTTTCCTGTGAGGGTGGTGAGTTACTGGAATGGGTTGCCCAAGGAAGCTGTGAATGTGCTCCATCCCTGGCGGTGTTCAAGGCCAGGTTGCACAGAGCCTTGGGTGACATGGTTTAGTGTGAGGTGTCCATGCCCATGGCAGGGGGGTTGGAATTAGATGATCTTAAGGTCCTTTCCAACCCTACCTATTCTATGGTTCTATGATTCTATGTATTTAAATACAAAAATGCACAATCTTTTTGACATCTGTGATGTTTACAGCTGTTTCTGTTGGAATCATAGAAATTGACTGGCGTTTTTCTCTCTCCTTCACGGTTGTTGCTTAATTTTTATACAAAGTCAGGTACTTGTATACTACTAGGTTTATGCTTTACAGTTCCAGCATATGAGGCCATAACCCTAGGTTATCTAGACTTGCTGATCCTATCAGAAACTTGTTTGTTATGTTTTATGGTGACATAAAACAGTCTGTTCTGTTCTTCTGTGCAGGAATATATGATTTGGTTTGCTAGTCAATTCTAGATATTGAGAAAATTGTTATTTGTTTGGGGTTTTTTTAATCTTTCAGAGAGCTTGTGAAACTCCGATGTAAATGTATTGATTTGCTTTTGATTTAAGAGCCTAAATCGGAATAGATTTTTCATTTATATAGCTATATTTTCATATAAATGCACAAGCATATAAATATATATGGGTACATATATATGTGCATTTGCACACTTTTCTTTTGAATGAAGACAGTTTTTATACAGTCATTTTGATGCTATTGAACATACATTGTTCTCTCTAACATGCTAGAGATGAAGCCAAGCAATGCCTTTTATAATATCAGAAATGTCCTTTGAAGCACAGGTATTGGCAATCAATTCTACCTCTTCCTTTCTACACTTAATTTCAGAACTAGGATTTTTTTTTTTATATGATGGCAAACTTGCATTTGTAGATGCTTTTGAAGCATCCCACTAATGTATTTGATTTTCCTATGTGTTATTTATATGTAAAGAGGTTGCCAGAATGGAGTTTTCTTTGTATTTTGGAGATCTACCTAGACTTCATAATTGAAAAGGTTGGATTTAGGTAGAGGAGCAGCATGTTTTGCTGCACTGAAGTATATTTTTATGTTAAATGGCATTAGTTTTTAAACCTGTTTCTCATAGCATTTTCTGTGTTCTGCTTCACAGTCTGCTTTTTTCCATCAACACGGATGCACAACAAATGATACCAATGCAAAGTACAACAGTCGTGTTGCTCAGCTTTACAAGGAGAAGATTAAATCTCTTGCAACACAGGCAACAAGAAAGCACGGTACTGATGTGAGTAGTGCGTGTCCTGTGCCCGTAAGATTTCTGAAAATCTTTATCTTCTCTCCCCTGGAGTAATTTTAAGTTTCCAGTTAGTAATGCAAAAGATTATCTGTCTGTGGGAGGTACTGATACGCATTACAGTCAATAGGCAAGCTGGGGAGTAAACTGTTTGTAGCATACCTTTTTTGTTTGGAAAAAGAATATTGAGATAGAGCTCAATTGGATAATTCAGGATCATTTATTTCTAATTCAGAACATTAACATTTGCAGTAACTTATATGGGTTCCAGGTAGAAACTTCAGGTATCCTTCAGAATGGAAACTTCTTTGTTTGCAGATGTGCTCCAAAATTAGTTTAGTGGTATTGCATAACAAAAATGGTTTTATTTTTGCTTATCAGGAACTGAATTCTTATTGAGAAGTACAGCATGTAAAAATGTCAAAGTGTTGATAGAATTAACTACAGAATATTTGTGATTTAAGTGGGATGTGATTTGAACAGGTAAACGTGTCGGTTTGGGTTTTGCCCTACAGAAATAATATTTGAAAACATAGCAGGTTATGTATGTCCTGAACTTGCTGTTTTCCATTAAAAATGCTGAAAGAGTTCATGCATGCTATCAAAACTTTGTTAGGTTGCTGACAGGAATACGTTCTTAGCGAAGTATGCAGAATTGGTTTGCTGAAATTGTAAGTTTGACAACAGTTCTCTTCTGCATACACAGAAAACATGTTTTGATTGTTTATTTCAGCTTGTTAAAGTCCGTGACTGATTCATTTGAAGTTGATCAGATGAGTGGGAATTAAAAGAAAAGCAGGAAGGCTTCAGGGTTTTTCTGATCTGTGCATCAAATAGCATGAAATTTTATGAATTATAATAATTTTATATTACAAATGTTATAGACAATAGTTCACATCACTAACTTTAGAGAATATGTCTTTTTACTTACTAAACAGCTTTAGATATAAAACCTGTTCAAGTAAATATGATACACTGTGTGCATTTCAGTTGATCATAAGTTACCCAAATGACACTTTGAAGAACTGTGTTTATCTTGCTTCAATTATGGATTCCATCGAATTGTTTGATATTAATTATGCTTGGGGTTTTTTTAATTAATATACTTTGTAATTTCGTAATGCAAGCTGAAATGATTATGTGCTAAGTTGCTGAAGTAAATTATTCATATAGTTAGGTGTAGTATCAACCGTCACCTCCTCTTTCACATGGTAAGAAATTTCTTCTTGAATTTAAGGATAAAGTTGATTTTTGAATGGTGAAGTAAGCTTGTTGCGCATTCAGTAACCTTTTTGACAGCGGTCATAATTTTTGGTCATGTATCATGAGAAGTGATTTGCCTATGAGTAAGCTGGAAGTGCAGATCACAGGTTATAGACCTGTCTTGCACAATGCTAAGAATACCTGTGGGACTGTGGGCCTCTCAGCCTGCCCTGAGGTCAGGCATTGCTCAAAGCTGTTAGCATCTTGCAAAACTCTGCTTTAACTGTAGCAGAGATGATGGGACTCTGAGAGAAGGTGGGAAAATTCATCAGAGTACAAGACCACATTGGTACAATTCTGAAAAATGCTTCCAGTGACTGCTAGTGTTATGTTTTCAGTTTTGGTTTGATTTGGGCTTTTGTGCTTTGGGCAAAACAAGAGTATTAGAAAGAAAATACGTTATATGAGAATATGAAAAAACTTATTGCGAAGGTCTAGTGATATTAAATATTGACAGTATTACTGCAACAGAGCTTATATTGAGTGTTTTGTTAGGAAGGAAATGGGTAATGTGAAGGAACACATCAAAGATGTATGATATTAAAAAAAAGGAATGTCATATATTGAAGCTTGAATAAATTTGTAAGGAAAAATTATGTACCAGAAAAAAAAGGAGTTTTAAGATTAGTGCATTTGGAAAAAATATATATACATGCAATTTTTATGTAAAATTCTCTCTCTCTTCCAATTCTAGCTGTGGACAGATGGATGTGTAATGCCACCTGTATCACCTCAAAACAAAGAGGAAGACTTTTTTGCATCCCATGTTTCTCCCAAGGTATAGATTACTTGTATTTCATTTGTATTATCTTTCTGAATACTAGGTTAACTGTGTGTTTATGATGAAGATTAAATCCTGAAGGAAAACGTTATAGAGAAAGGATAGGTCAGTGAGTTAATGTTTATCTGCTTTTCCTTCTGTGGGTCTCAAAATTCTTCCTGGATGTGAACCACTTTCTAAGGTGATAATTTAGAATGACCCAAGTAGTAGCTAAATGTGGAATGAAACTATACTTTTTGTAGGCATACAGTTCCATTTGGACTCATGATTTCTTGATTGAGAGTGCTCTGATTTAAATATACTATGTGATAATTTGGTTTTTAATCAGTAAAATTTAACAGTTCTTAAAGCATTTGCTAAACAATTCTTTTTTATTCCTCAAAATTCTTTCATCCTGTTTGAAAATGTTAACTTTCTGAAGGCTATTGCTCCTGTTGGTTTTTGTTTATTTGATCCTACATCCTTAAGGTGATAGATGCTGTTTTTATTTCACTGATTAATGTTCCAGAGACTCTCTTGCCTCTGGTATTTGAAAAATAGATAACAATTGTCATCTTCAAATTAAAGCAATTAAGTTATTACTACACCTAGTATTCTTGAATATTGCAACAATATTAAGTGTTCTAGTACAATTGCTTTCTAATACAGTTACAGTCTGTAACATGTAAAACATAAGTATAATCACAAGGCATATTCTGGATAGAGAATAATTCAAAGGGCTTGGGATTAGCCCGTTGTGGAAACTCTTTTCCAGTTCATGTGCAAGTTAATTTCCTTGTTGTGACGTTGTCGTTGTGCATGTGCATTATCAGAAAGTAATAAAAACCTACACAATTTGCTCAGATCTGCGCTTGGGTGAAGAAAACAGTAAAAATGACATGACGTTTTAGTGACTCTCTAGTGTATATGGGATGCTTAAGGAAGAAAAAAAACGTAACTTGAATGAATTATTTTTCCTTTTGGTTATTCAGTTGTGACATTTCAAAATGTAACTTTGTTGTATTTATGAGGTTTCGAAAATGGTGCTTTTTGAAGGGAAAATCAGCCTTTTTGTTATTTATTTGGTTTATTTTAGGAATTTGTACTGCAGCCAATATTTGAATGTCTTCTAAAAATAAATTTCAGCATCTTTGAAACAGTGAAAAAGTGTTTATATTTTACAGACTGGGAGGATTGCTGTTTTACTCAGAAATGCTTATTGCAAAGACCCCCCCAAAAAAATCAGTTATCGTGAATTCTAGTCTAATGTCTTCACCAGAAGATCACCTGTCTTCATAGTAGAAAAGAAACTGAGTATTTCTGTTTCCAAAAAGCAGCTTGGAAGAATGCTTGCAGTTGAGTGGGAAAAGCATGAATAGAGGCAAGCTAAAAGAAAAGAAATTTAAGCAGAAAATTGTTGTATTTTTGTGGTTGAGGATAAGAAGTAGAAACTTAATACAGATGTATGGGTAGAATAAAGTAAATCTTTACAGCAGACTTTTCAGGTGGCTGCAAAAGCAGGAGGTTAGAGAAAAGCAGTTTGTTTACCTCAGGGCAAGAGAGTATTTGGGTATGAACGTTTTGACAGAGATGTCGGGAAGTTTTGAGATTGAGGTTTTAGGGAAGAATAAGCATGTTCTCAACATTGAGAACAGTGGCTCAACATTGGTGAAAAAGATAATATTATAATATTAAATTGATATTATTGTGACCAGGTCACAGACCTGCCTGTTGGGGTGAATGTCTCTGAAGAAAGTGGAAGGACTCACTGGGAAGACTTGGGAGGACTGCTCATAATCAAAAATTAAGTGTCAGAAAATTGGAAGTGCAAGAGCTTAGTGTGGGGAGAAGGGTTGGTGATTATATGTAAATAAATGATCCAGATTTCCTGTACTGTATTACTGTTATGAGTTAAGATAGTTAATAGCCAACATACAGTAATTAAACATAAAGCACAATTGAAATGCATATTATTTTTTTGGATGGTAAACATACTGAAATCGCTAGGAGGAAAATACAGGTGCTCAGGAGTGTTTTGAAACCAGCTCAGTTGTGATAAAGGTAGGCATTTCTTGTAACTTAAACAACTGCACTTCTGAGAACAGGTTTAAACCTAGAAGCTGTGATCATAAGAATCCAGTATTAACTAGCCAGTGATGCTTTTGCAGTCTTTGAGCTCAGTGCTCATACTTATTTGATGTATTCTGTTTTGTGTACACTTTTGATTGTTGTAAATTTTTTCAAGGGAAAGAATACAGAGCGGGTGTTATCAGAGCCAGTTTGTCTACAACAGAAAACTCTAGAAAATAGTCCAGACTGCTATGAAGGTACGACCGTTTCTTCATTAACAATAAACTGCATTTTTCTGGTACTCTCTTTATTTAGGCTGATTTTTACCCTACTTTAATAATTAAATAACCTTGTCATGCTAATAATGCAAGAATTTTGGAGAGGAAGGACTTCTTAGAAGGGTTATGCTCAAATGTGTGGGACTGCATGTTCCTTTAAGAATGTTTAATAGAAATCTAGACTAATATTAGATTCAAAAGCCTGTGTGAATCATTGGGTGCCTGCTGCTTTTAGTAACTGGTAAAGCTGTGATAGAAGTAACACATTATGCTATATGAATTAAACAGTACCCTGTGTACTGTGGGTTGTATTTTGGTACTGCAAATATTCTAAAGAGCCTTCTGATGTTCTTACCCTTGTTATTTATTATGTTTTAGGACCAGAACACGGACCAAGTGTTGATTGCCTCAGTACATCACCAAAAGCTGCATTAGGTAATGAGTGTAAGCAGAAGAAGGTAGCAGCCAGTGTATATTCGTTTGTACAGAGAATGTATGACTGGGAAGAGATGTAGATTTTTTAATATCCATGTGCACAAGTTGAAACATCAGATTTTGTATTACAACTTTTTCTGTTAAACCGTGTACTACTTCTAAGATGTAAATTTTAGCCAGTGTTGTTCTGGTTTTATCTATCTTATCTTAGCCAGCCTGATGAATTTAAATGCTACAGGTGTCACACCTAATAAAGGTGTTTTGCACCTCCTGTTAGACCGCTTTAAGTTCTGTGTTTAAAGCACACAGATGCAATAGAGCATTGTGCTGTGATTAATGGCCTGCTACTTATGTTAAGCCAACACATCTTGTACTAACTAGCTCAGTCTTTCTATCTAGATACAGTTTTGTTCCCTTTTCAGAAAGCTGAACATAAAAAAATCAGACTGGAAAAATCTTATATTTGTAATACAATATCTTCAATGTTCAGAATCTTAATTTACTTAACACTGAAGAGTGTGTCATACTGTAAGCAAGTAAAAACAAGTTGAGGAAAATAGAATAAAATACATTAGTGATTTGTCATATTGGGGATCATCCTGCAGGGGTAGGTTTTCAAGAATAAAGAGTATTGATTCTCAGCAGCACAGGGGTAGTAAAGAAGTGACTCCTGGGACTAATTCAGTACTTCAGGAAGGTATGGTCTTCGTCACTGTTTATATGTTCACTTGGTTTGGTTTTTTGTTGGTTTGTTGTTTTTTTTTTTCACTTCATGTTTTATGTGTATCATTGGTGGGCTTAAACGTAGCCAATACCTTTCTAACCAGGAAGCAATTCATCTTGGAAGAGATAAGGGATCAGGTGGACCTCTAGTCAGATTCAGAATAGCAAGTCCTGCATTCTTGTTCTGTTTACTAGCAGGTATTTACAACTGAAGACTGTAATTTTATTCCTATTGTATATTTGCAAGAGATTCCATGCCCTCAATCAGAGGAGCTATTCACAGCTCTGTTCCCTGTAACGAAATATCTCAGTCTTGTAGTGTAGAAACTGTAATACTTCAAGGCATTAAAATAAATTCCCAGAGTTTTGGAAATTCAGTTTTGAGGCTGGTATCGTGCAAATCATTTTCTGCTGTTCTGGCATTAATAAAATTGCATGTCAAGTAATGTATTTTTAATCCTTGCAGAGAACACCACCTTCATAAAAAAGAAGCCAAATCAAGCTAAGAAGGGGGTAAGTATATAAATAATACACATTTATAACTGTATTCTAGATTTCTGGAAATATGTAGATTGCAATCTGAAAATGAATCATGTAAGTTAGCGCTAAACAATATGTGTGTCAGTAACAACTGATGAAACTAAAATGGAATTGAAAACTGTTTCTACGTCAAAACAGCCAATGGTCTGTTTGAAAACAGATTATTGTTAACTTGAATTTGTCTAACAGGTTATTGTTCCATGTAGTAGAGTGCTTCAGATCTGTGGGTTGTTTTCTGACCTCAGATATTTGAAGTCTGTTTACATGTATATAGCTCACTGAACTGTCTAGGCTTCCACATACATACCTAAGTGTCATTTTCCTTGTGCTGTCTGGGCCTGAGCAGCAGGTCATACTTTTTCAAAATTATGTAAAATTAAAATGACAAAGCATAAATTGATGTCAAGGTCTGTATCCCATTTCTCCTGAGTTCTTTTCACAACCACTGTCCCTGCAACTCCACTGATGCCCTGTAAATTTCTTCTCATTTGCTGATGCTGGGTTGCAGGGCTTCTTCAGGCTTTTAGCTAAGTTAATGGGCACTGAGATCTTTTTGTAGCAAATCTTGAAAACAGAGGGAGTTCCAGTAGCACTTTCGAGTGGCTAAATATGTATGTGTGACATAATCTGTCAATACAGGTTGAGACTTAAGATCTGTATTTCTGGAGGAGTCCTCATCTTGTATCACACAGCAGTATGGTATTTGGTTGTATTTATAGACAACTTGCAGCTGCATTCAATTCAAGATACTTTCAAGATAGCTTACAGACGTGTTTCTGGATGGGGTCTTAGCACTTTCTTAGGCATCTGGTCTCCCTAAAGAAGGCATGAGGAGAGTTGAGTATCTCAGAATGATGTGTTCAAGGAACCTGAAAAATGAGTAAGACAGCTGAAGTTAACTCAGGTAGGAAAAGCTAGGTTTTGAATGTATGGCTGTTGAGGCCCAAGAAAATAGCCTAATGTTAGGCTATTAGGATGACAACGTGTTACAGAGAGTCACTTATTTTAAGTCTGGGCTGTTCTATGAAAAAAAGATTTGAAAGGTTTATTGGAACATATTAATTTAGATTGAAACCTATTCTTTCTTGCTCACAGTAGAGGGCCCTAATACACAGAAGAAATTTCTTATTCTAAGTGGTATGTGCAAGTGTGTTCCCTTTACAGTAAGAAGAACATGCCTGAATTCATGGGTTTGTGAGCTGTAGTGTCAGAGCCTGTAAAAAAACCCTGTATTTATGTAGGCCAGAACTTTTTATATGAACACATTAAAGGATCAAAAGGTTAAGATAAATATATTGTGAAAATTAATATTGCTGCAGTGTTGGAGATGAGGAATTAAACACACGGGAGACTAAGAACAGCAGTTTGAGTGCTGTGCCACTCTCTGAATCAGCATTATTATATCTATTTATATTTGTAGTGTTAATTGGGTTTTAAATCTTCGATAATCAGAATGAAAGAATATGTATCCCTGTATTGAAGTAATATGAGCTAGGAATAGAATTATTTTAAAAAGAATGAGTGCAAAACTGGAACCTCCCTGCTGACATGTTTAAAAGAAGTTTGCAATGCTTTGTCACATGTAAAACCTAATCATGCATACACTTATATGTAAAACCTATGTATTGTTCTCCTACCATAAATCAGTAATTAATCTTGAGATAACACACTAGCACTGGACAAGGAGAACTAATTGAAGAATATTTGCCACTTCTAAATGTAAATTCTGAATTAAGTGCATAAGCACCAAATGGTTCCATTGCAACAAGTTTTATTATGTTAATCCTATGCAACAAAATCCTTTATTAAGAAACTGAAGTTGTGCTATATGTTATTTATTTGAACATGCTAACTTCTGAACAGTTAAAACTATAATAGTTTCATTACCCTGTGATGCTTGACTGCAGAGCTAACAAAATTTGTAAGAGTTAGTAGAAGCAGCATGTATAAGAGGGTCAAAACATGGAAAAATATTTTCTGTGCTCCAGATTTTAATTGTTGTTTGCATATGCTCCTGAACAGAGTATAGTGTTTGGTGTTGCTTTCAAAGTTGTTTTTTAAGTCAGTTGAAGTCATTGTCTCCCTTATAATGCTGGGGCTTTTGTTTTTTGTTTTTCAATAAATCAAGCTCGGTGCCAGAAAAGGTGGTTTGGGGGCACAGAAAGTGAGCAGCCAAAGCTTTAATGAGATTGAAAAACAAGCACAAGCTGTAGATAAAATAAAGGAACAAGAGGATCTTCATGGCAGTAAGAAAACTGATAAGGAAGAGCCACTGTAAGTATGAATTAAATATACAATGGTAAACCATGAAGCCTAATTTCATGTTAACGAAGTAATTGCCAACATTTTAAATACTACGAGAGATTACCTCATGCAAATAAAACTTCAGTTCTTGCTTTAAAAAACTCCCAGATGTTGATGTGGTTGGCCAAATGGCAGTCTTCCCATTGCCCTTTTTTTGCCATTTTGCCATATGTTTCCATAGTTAATTATTTACTGTAGAAATAGCCCAGTGCTATCTTTAAAAATAACTTTAGTGTTATTTAACAGAGAAAATAAGGAGACATTCTGCTGATACACATGAATAAAATGTGAAATAAACCCCAAACATGTTGAAGTATTACAGAGAAGACTCTTGCCTCTTGAATTTTCTTTACCTCGTGTTTGTTTTGGTGTAGTGAACTGAATACTATTTAAAGCAGTCTTTCTAAGAGCAGGGGGAACATGCAAATATGCAGCTTTATTTGTACTTATTGGGTAAGAGTTTCTATGCTGAAGGCAGAGGATAGTTTAAGTATGACTAGAATTGTCTGCATGAGTTTCAGCTGTTTTATACTGGAACTGCTTTCATGTCACTGCAACCCTTTGAATATTTTTGTCTGAGGCCTCAAATTTGTTAATCCATCTCATTTAATAAATACTCAGCCCTAAAGGTCAGAGGGTGGTGATTCTGGTTCCTTCCACTACATTTCTCTGCTACATGGGGTTTTTTTTTTTAACATTTTTTGTTAGTTGTCATCAAAATTAGACTATTAAATAGTTGGTTAGTGTACAGTTTTACTGTTGTAAAGTTTAACATCCTCTCTTGAGTGCTAAGATGCATCATTTTTATAATCTGTAGACAAATCACTTGGAGCTCATGATACCAAGCTCTTTGGTCTATAATGGCCTCCCTGCTCCTTTTGCTTACTTTTATTTAGCCTCCACAGAAATGGATATTTTGTGTGCTGCAAAGACATTAATCACAAGGGGATCATTCCTTTTTCCTGAAGTATTTTTACCACGAAGTCATGCTTCTCGGTGGTTGACAAAATCTACCTGTAGAGTGACTTGGAGGAGTGGACTACTAAATAACAAGAAAAATGACTGTTCATTATTATTTATTATTTTTCTT
>JANHGB010061938.1:0-28440 GCA_026283785.1 Coracopsis vasa
GCGTTCTCTCTTCCAGTGCAACCCATGGAGTCTGTTCACAAACCTTTCCATGTAATCCTTCTTTCCGACTCCTTCCTCCCGGGATGCTGCCCCTTTTCCTGGTTTCCTGGATGAGAGCTACAGCCAACAATTTTCCTAAACATTCTGATTTTACTCTGGAGCTTATCTTATGCCCCCACATATACAATAACAGATTCCTAGTTGAAACCTGACACACTATAACCCACAATACACAATATTGTATTACATTAATAATTATATTGATAATTATATTAATAATATATATGTATATTAATAACTGGGGACTCAAACCCCTTTCCACCACCATTTGAACCATTTCAAGGAACTTGCACCAGCGCAGTGGTGGTTCGATTGGAATAGGTCTCCTAGGCCACATCCATTATTTTTCCCAAATAAGAATGGTCCTCCCCCTTAAGCTTTTGTACCTTTTTTCTTATATCTTCTGTGGATTGACTTTTTATTAAATGGCCTAATTCTCTCCTTCTTTCCTCTGATTCAGGATCAATAGTAGTATATCTATGCATCACCTCTTTTAATCATCCCACGAATGCAGAAGGTGATTCATTTATATCTTGCTATATTTCATATAGCTTAAACCGGTTCACTGCCTTGGGGACCACATTCTTAATACTGAATAAAATCCACCTTTGATATTGTTTCAAAGCCTGTCTGTCCTGGTCCCGATTAGGGTCCCAGTTAGGATTGGTGGTAGGTACGTGAAGATTCACTGTACCTGCCAATGTGCCTGTCGCTGTTTGTTGCTCTACTGCTGTCCAAGCCATGTGAATAATCATATCCCTGTCAACACTCTCAAAAGCATGATTACCATGCCACCTGTTTCCAAATATTCAAATCTATAATGGTAAAGGGAATCTTTATCATGACCAGACCATCATTGCCCGTAGCTTGTCTTAAAGGTGCAATCACAGTTTCCCCTTGTTTCCCCCTAGTGCATCCTGCAGCTCCCTCTAACATCTCTGGTGCCTGTGCTTGTGCTTGATTCTCATTGTCAGCACATTTGGCCCTGTTATTCACAATATCCCTTCTCTGGGGGGCTAGCATCAAATCCAAATCCTCCTTCTCCACATTCCTCAGATGTTTAGCACACAACTGTCCTATGCTGCACAAAGAGCAACAGCATTTAAGTGAATTTTACTATCTATCTTTCTCCAAGATACTAAGAAGTCCTGGGGTGCAAGATTAAAATTGCAATCCTTTTGCCATTCCAGATGACTTCTCAAAGTGAAAACCATTTCTGCATAAGCTACTTCATCCCACTTGCCTTCTGGTCTCAAGAATAACATCAACTGTAACAAAGTATTATAATTAATTGTGCTGTTCACAGGCCACTTTTCCTCAAAATCCAGTTTGTACTATGGCCACCATTGATTACAGTGTTTTACCAGAGTAACAGAACCACCCAGAGACCGCCACTTTGTTTCCAGTGTTGCAAAACACAACCCTGTGGCGACCTTTTCAGGACTCCCCTTTTGGAGGCAGTGGTACCCATCATCCTGACCTCCACCCAGACACCAGAGTCCAGACAACCAGAACCAGACCTACCTTCACCCACCGTGCAGGGCATCCCCTGTGACTAACATGGTAAGGGACCAGAAAGAATGTCTTTTTAAAGAAATAAAACCAGGGATCATACTGAGGTCCTGAGTCGGCCTGGGGAGCTGTGGTTCCTTTCAGGGAAACTCCCCCGATGCTGGCATGAAGGTCCCAGAGACTCCCCAGATCCGTGGGAAACACGGCAGAGGGTCCCTGTTGGGGCACCAAATTGTTATCATAAAAGTTGATTGGAGAAAGCCTCTATGTGGATTTCTAGACAGCAGCATTCTTTATTGTAGTGCTGGGCACACATGCAAATCATTTCGCAAAGGTGAGTGCACCCATTACTTGCTGGCAGCAGCTCTATATTTAGCATACTCATGCATATTTACAGCTTTCCCAGGAAGTTATTTACATATGCATAACATTCCTAGGAACTAATTAAAATATTTGCATCCTAATTACACATGTGCTTTCTTGCTGAATGGGGGTCTCTGCTGGCCCCTGATAGTCTTCCTCACTGTGTTTACTGAATGACCTCAGTGCCTGCGCACACTCCCAAGGTCCTAGTGTTGAGTTAGCAGTTGGTATGTCCTGGCTTCTGTTCGGTTCCGCGTTAGGTGACACTGCTGTCTTAAAGGCTGGCATCCTTGGTCTGATTTACTGTCTCCTTAGTTGCTATCAGTCCCGTGATGTTCCTTCCCCTGTCAGCCAAATCAAACACCATAAGAAAGATGTATTTTCATGTGCTTAGCTAGAACTTTTTCTTAACATACAACTACACAAAGAGATTTCTTTGATGCGCTTTATTTACCCAGATCTCACTGAACTTAGTGTCTTCATTCAGAATTCCTGCAGGTGAAGTATCCCTCAGCCAGCAGACTTCCTCTATCACTCCACAAGCTTAGTCTTATTGAGACTGGCTGGTTTTCAATTATAACTGATTTAATGCTCCCCCTAAGCTACTCATTTCCCTCCTTTCTTAATACTATTCTGTATTCAGTGAGATCTGGGATCTTTGAAAGCTGTCTTAGCAGCTATCTCAGCAGCACAACTCAGAGATAACTGAGACCTTTTTCTTGGATTCATCAATTTAAGTGAAAACATTCCTGAGCTTACTCTAATTGATACGAACAAGAACCAAAGGAGGACGGGGTTCTCATCAGTCTGTATGTCCCCATTCTTTAACATAAGTAATGTAGAAATGCTGGGCCCACATTCTGTGACAGCACAGGTAGGATGACACACATCCTTTTCTGGATTTCATAGGCATCTCTAACCTCCACAGCAAAGGAGGTTGCTTCGCTTAACTGGCAAACCCCCCCCTTCTGTTTGATCAGCTTCTCATACAGTTCTACATCCCAAACACGAGCACTTTTTGAACTGCTTTACCTCTGTAATGAGAGACTGATCAATTGCTACTCATAGATTTTGGAGGAAGAGATTTTCCATCTTTTCCAAGCAGGGAGTTCTGAATATGCCAGTTAATACTCAGATCTAGACTGCTGTCTTTTAAACTAGAAACACAGTGCACCACTTGCTTTTCCCAAGGAAACAGGAATGAGTGTTGCAGAGAACTGCTAGGTGTACATGGCCAGTTCACTTTATTCTTCCTTTCATCAGCAGTTACAGCCTTCCAGGCCAAATTATTCTCTAATCCCAGGTTTTGTGAAGGATAGTGAAGGTACCATTGAAGGGGTTACTTTGCAGAGGCATTGGAAAGTGCTCAGCCTCAGCAAAAATTGTACAGTTGTGTTGCTGACCTTTAGAGGATTTCACTTTGAATGTTGATAGGACTTCTGGAAGAAAAATGAAGAATCTGGTAGAAAGTGTTTAACTTTACACAATTGAGAGCAAAGCAAATTCTTGTACCTCTTATCTTTGTCTCAAGTAAACAGATCAGACCTAAGACTATCATATACCTTATTTGCCACATTCTTTCATCATGCAGTCTTACTTGTCCTCCAAAGTAATACAAACATTTTTTTGTGCAAAAAACTAGTGGTATTTATGACAAAGGAGATATATCTGGGGGCTGTTTACATCCTGGTAAACCTTGGCTGTTGGGCCCTTGGGGTGGAGCAGTTTGAGATACTTCACTAACAGTTCAGACAAATTCTTCATGCAGTTCGAGCCAAAGTACTTCAAAGGTGGGTTGTTTAAAACAGTCCTTGGCTAAGGCAAGATGCAGCACAACTGATGAACAAAACTTAAATCCCATCTGCAATACCTGTCAGCTACCCCAGAACTGCAGTGCGAAGGATGCCTACCACAGAATTTTATTTAGTGTTTCAACAGTCTGTTAGTGTAAGAGAATCTTGTGCTGCTGCAGAGATCCTGACTACTCTGGACCCAGTCCTGGAGAGATTCCTTAAGCAAAGGAGCACAGGTCTGTTTGTATCACTGGGCCTCAGCCCTCCCAAGTTCCTGTAGTGTAACGCTAGAGAAATAAGTGGTACTTTGGTCTCATAAAGGATTTTTAATTTCACTTTAGTTTTCACAATATCCCTATTATGCATTTCTGGGAAAGGCAGAAGGGCACGGTTACAGCAATGCCTTTTTGCTTAGAGTGCAGGTTTGTAGATATTCCACATGCCTTAGATCACTGAGCTAAAAATCTTGTTACAATACATCACCTCCCTTGTTGCCAAATTATGTTTATGTATCACTAGTACAAAAAAATGGGTACTAACAGGAATGACTGAAGAAGCAATATTAGATAATTAATTTATATTACGTACTAAAAAGCTCTTTTTCTTCTAGAAACTTTCTTTCATTAAAGCTAAGGTTTGGAGTGGCTTTCTCAGGCTGCCATGGGGATAGGTTCTCCATCTCCTCTTATCCCAGACAAATTCACTCCATATGCCTGAGTCTCTTGATGGGCGTTATAGAGCACATGTCTGAAAATCAGACATGAGCCATATCAATTGCTGAATGGAAAATACATTGTTATTTAAACAAAAACTAGTAAGTCCTATTTTCTCAGCCAATCCTAAGAAAATATTTGCTTTGCTCCCATTACACGTAAGCATAATATTGTACTTCTGACCAGTTCCATTCACTACTGTGGAGGCAGGTGACTCTAGTCTGGATACAACTAATGCATTTTTTGTGGTTTATAGGTGATACCACACTTCCACGTTCTCAAGGAGTATTACAGATAACAGTGTTCAAGCTTTTTTCAATTTTTGAGATAGCTGATATGTTTCTGGGACCTGTACTTAATGAAAATATTAACAAAATCAGACAGACACCATCTGTCTTTATCGTCAGGAAAATAACCATATTCATTCATGATGCAGGCCAGACAGATATGTCTTTTTTATCAAGCACATACATGTGTTAACAGTGACAGTTAGGGACCTTGGTGTATGCATTAATGCCACTGTATGAGCAGTATTTAAAAGGAAGCAGTGTTGTAAACCTGATAAAATACGCTGACAAACTGCTGCTTGGCCAACTAGGCCCTCTAGCTTCTGTCCTGGCACTTCCAGAATATTGTTCATCCCCAGGCATTGGTGAACGTATCAATACAGAGCTTTTGACTAATGGAAACACGTCTGTCTGAATGCTGCAGATCAAACAAAGATGCTACATTAGTCATATTAACTATCTTGCTTCTTTCACTAGCAACCACACAACAAATATGTCTTAACAAATTGTGTTCACTGGCCAAAATGCCAGGAAGACCCTGTTACCAGTTAAGACTTCTGTTTTACTGAGAAATAAGGATTTCAGCTGAAAAATCTGAGATGCAAACAGGTTAGGACATAAGAGAAATGCACTAGTATTAATAAACTTTTTACATTTGACACATACTGTATTACAAAGAAAATATCCTTGTAAGACCATTAATTGCTGGGCCATAGGTGACTTCTGTCTAGTTTACTAAAGTAGCTAATAAAACTTGTATAGAGCCTTTTTTAGATAATGCTTACATGTATGAAAATGTATGACACCCTTGTACTATGGCTTGCACTTTACTTGCATTAAACTGTGAAGTAGGCTGTAGTAATGTCTTTGTATATTCAGGGGTTGAACTACCAATGCACTAGAGTATCGTACTGCTGGTATTCAACCTGTACTGTTAATTATATCTGAACATGCTGACAATGTGTGTTTTGAAAACCCCACTCACTTAAAATCTTTAGCAAATAATGCTATGGGGTCTCCATGGTCTTTGTTTCTCTGTAAATATAGTTCTTACTGTTTCTGTAGCAATAGGAGATTATAAACCAAACTTTCACTAGGACTGTTTTCAATAACAAAAAAAATCTATAGCGCCTTGTATAAAAATCATGGAGACTCCATGACCTGTGGGTATTTTTTGTTTACAAGCAGTATGTATATATGTATTAGAGGCAGAACTGTTATTTATCACAAAGTTATGTTGTGGATGATTCTTTCTAAAATAAATATATGTTTTCTGTCATTATGAAAAAACAGTACTTTAGAGCCATCTTGAAAAGGTTGAAGTTTCCAAGCTTCAAATATGTGTAATCTGTCATGTTTCCACCTTGGTTTTGTAATCAGCTGTGAGCTGAGCTGAGAGGTGATGGTGAACCCCTGCCTGGCCAGGGAAACTGGCTGAGTTACATCACAGCTTAGGAGCATTCTGCGACTTTTCTATAATCACCGTCTTGCTTAAGTGTTTTGAGGAGCAGATGCTCTCCTGATACCGTAGTGAAGGCCCTCAGCTCACTGATGCTACAGAGAGAGAAAATGAACTGCTCTAGACCACTACAGGTAAAACTAGGTTTCAACCCCTGGATAATACAGTATTCCTTCAGTTTCACAACAGTATTTTTAATTTTATACTTGTCTATGTTGAGAGATGATCCAATAGTTTATATAGGCAAGGAACGCTAGGTTTCTTTTTTTCCCTCTTTTCAGATGGGTTCTGTGTGAATTACCGTAACCGGCTGTGTTTTTTCTATCACAGATTAACTTGTTAACTTTTTGTGTGTCTATAACGAAAATTTATGAATGGAAAACTTCACTGTGTGTTGCTCACTGGGCATATACCTCATGGTACATTGCACAGACGTGTAAGTTGTAAGTTGCACTGCAACATTAAAAAAGGAACATATTGCTCTTTTTTCAAAGATATTAACTTATTTAAGAGATATAGTCTGTACATTATTAAAAAGAACATTTATTCTTCCTAAATTCAAACAAAGCTTTTGGTTTGGGAGGGGGAGGGAAATAATGTTGTAAACTTCAGTTGTAAATTTGGACTTCAATAAACGAAATTATCTGCACTTACATTTTGTGCTTGTGCTCATGTGTGTGTTCTCCAACACCTGTAAGTAGGAGGAGTAATTAGCCAGGCATCACACCTGGATTTGAGCTGGGAGACACAGAGCTTATAACCAAGCCATTCAAAGGGCGGCTACAAAGAAGACTGAGACTCCCTTTCTACAAGAGTCCCGTGGTAAATACGAGGGGCAATGGGCACAACTAACTGCTGGGGAGATTCCGACTGGACGCAAGAGGTAACTTTTTCCCAATTGGAGCTACCAGCCATTAGAGTAACCTTCCCAGGGAAGTTGTGGACTCCCTAGCACTGGACACATTAAGACTTGGCTGGACAGGGTGCTGCAACACCAGCCTAGGTCATGTTTGGCTTGGAAAGGTTGGATCAGATCATCCTTGAGGTCCCTTCCAAGCTGGGATTCTGTGGGTTTAAGATCTCTCCCTTGGACTGCCCGTACCTCATGTACCCCTCCAACAGCTCAAGCTGTGGCTGCTGCACATGAGCAGCCCCAGAGAGCTTTTCTGGCCCTTCCCCTGGCCAGAACAAGTACGTTTACGTGGGGTTTTCCTTCTGTTTCATGTTTTAAACCGGGGACATTTGGGATTTGCGCTTTTCTGACTGAACAGGATTAGTTACCTTGTACTCTGGAGCAGACGTTGGGGTCAGAACGTTAAAAACCCCGAACACAACAAACCAAGCATCGGGAAGACGCCACTTCAACAGCAACTTCCGTGCTGGTCACTGTGCAACGGCCCGTTCCGGTGCGCGCCCCGCGCCCGCTGCGGTACAAAGCCGCCACAGCCGACAGTGCCCACCCCTCCACGGGCCGGCCGCAACTGCTTTTCTGCCCCGTTGCTACCGCTGCGGCAGCCCCGGCCCGGCCCGGCTGGAGTGAGCCCGCCCCGAGCGCTGCGGCTCCTCCCCGCGGGCGCCAGCCCCTCCTTGCTCGCTGTAGTCGCCGTCGCTAACATGGCGGCCAAGGTGAGTGCCGTTTGGCGTAGAGGAGCGCGGTGCTGCTGCCGTTCCCTCTGCCCGGCGCCGGCTCTGGAGCACCCACGGCCGGGGGGCAGCCGGAGGACGCCCGCGGGGACTCTCCCGCCCCTTCTGAACTCCACATGGGGAGCGGGTCACCCGCTGGTCGGCCCGGGCCGGTGTGGGCGGCCGGGGCGAGCGGCGGGGCAGCGGGGTAGGCCCACGGCGTTGAGTAGTTCCATGGCGGGTCGCTGCCCCACACCCTCGGCCGCCTTGCCCAGTCCTCCCCAAGGCCGGAGTCGTGCCGGCGGCACCCTGCGCTGCTCCAGCACGGGGGTGAGGAGGTCGTGGTTTGTCGGAGCAGGGACATCCCTGCAGTCAGTGAGCCAGGGCTCAGAGGGAGGAGTAGGGAAGTACGAGGTCTCAGGGTTGTGTTCTCCGTTGCAGAAGCAGAGATAGAAAGAGCTGGTTCAAGAGGACAGTTGTACAGCAGGGAGTGAAGTGTTTCTCTTCTGGTAGTTCTCTATCTGCTTACAGCCTTCCACTCCTTACTCAAGAGATCACATATCAACATACTTGTTTGCTGTTAGCATTGTAAAGTTGTTTTATGTATCACTGAATGTTAAAATCACACTATTGCAAGCTAACAGGGTCACAAGTATCTTAAAATGTTTTCAGTTGTAGAGGTAATGCAGTGTCTTTAAGCAGGGAGGGAATGTACCTGCAATGAGCGAGGCTTTCTCTCAAATAGTTAAGACAGGTTTTCCAGTTTTCATGGTGGTTTTGATAAATAGGTTGCTCTCACGTGAATCTTTATATTTACTTTTGCAGTGCATTTAAAATGTGTCTGAAAAACGTGGTGCAAAGAGGACAGAGGAGTGAAAATGAAGCATTTGACCTTAGTTTGTTAAGAGACAAGTACCTGGGAAAAGAAACTGGCTTCGCTGAATGGCTGTGTCACCTTGAAGCAGTGTAGTTTAGTACATAAATCTGAACAATTTGGTACCTTGTGATGGTACCAAAGTGATGGACTTTTATGTGTGTTCTTTATTATTTACTATGAAAAATTAACCAGCTTATGCTTAAGGTTTTACTCTCCATTGGTTACCATCTGACAAACAACGATTAAAAGCGAATCCATGGAGTATCAGGAAGTTGAGTTGAAGCAGAAGGATGCTCCTGTTTTTGTTTTGAGGCTTCTTCCTACCTTTAGGGAGAGTTTCCTTACTCATGCTTCCAGCTCCTGAAGCAACTATACAGGATTTGCAGTTTCAGTGGCACACAGTACTTAAGGTCTGGGAGATGAGCATAAATTAAATATCTGGGTTTATTATGCTTTAGTTTGTGTTCTTTATCTTTTGAGCTGACCATGGTGAATTCTTTGTCACAATGTAGCTTTTTAACTTTATCGAATCTTATTTTTCATCTTTGATAAGATCCTAACACTTTGAGGTGGACTGGTTTTGAAACGCAAAGACTTAAAGCCAAAATCATCCAGGTACATTTGGCAGTTTTATTGTTAGTTTTTGATTAGTTTTACTCTAGTTCTTCTATTAAAAGGCACAGCTGCAACAGTTTTCTGCTAGAGAGCACATAGTAAGTTTCTTCAGCAAATAATTGCTATCCAGTCTCCTCATCAGAAATAAAGCTGTGCCTCATCAAAAATAAAACTCTCTGTTGGTAGTGCTTTGAAACCACCATTGTGCTTTGTATGCCACGCTACAGGTGGCACGTGTTGCAGTGTGATGCAGTGTTAGAGGTGCACAGGAAATGTTTTAACTCTTGCCACTGACCAGAGCATTAAGGTGAGTGACTTCTGGTGTTTGTAATTCTGGTGATGTTTAGGTCAGTGTTTGTGTAGAACTTTTCTCCAGAAGAT
This sequence comes from Coracopsis vasa, assembly GCA_026283785.1. NCBI lineage: Eukaryota > Metazoa > Chordata > Aves > Psittaciformes > Psittacidae > Coracopsis > Coracopsis vasa. The sequence continues at coordinate 9,684 of JANHGB010061938.1, forward strand.
GCCATGTAGGCTCCTGACTTCTGGAATTGTGGATCTGTGGCCATTAGGGGATGGGTGATTTTCTTTTGTTAGCTTCATAGGGCTTAGGTTTGAATCAGCTACTGACTGACCTGGAGACATTGTCCTGGCTAACGATGCAGTTCCAGGATTTTTACAGCTTGAGCTTATTGCAGATGTTTTTCTCCGTACTTCTTTCCTAGTCTTTGGTATAAATGCATGATTCTGCCATTTCTTAATTCTCAGCGACTTCTTTAGAAGATTTCATAGGTAAAATGACTTTCAATTTCTTTAGCTAAGCAATGTATGCTTTTCCTTGTTTAATCCGTAGCATCCTTTGAAGTAATTTGTGTAAAGTAGATTTAATAATACTAGCTAATTGAGGTCTTTTTCATATACCTAGGCATTAGATAAAGAAGATAAGCAACTCAGTGCAGTGAAGCCTCTTTAGTGTAGTCAAGGTGACATCGCTTTTGGTTCACCTTGGTTCTTTGTGATTTCAATGGGAAAGAGTGAAATCTTGGAATAATTGTGCCAGCATAAGTGTTAGATAGTACAGGTGTTCACTTGGATTTTTAAACATTTATGCATTTGTCTTCAGGCCTCCAAAAGTGAAGCAATTACTGTCAGTCAGGAATTGAACAGCTTTCATCATTCCCAGGATAGCTTTCTCTTTTACTTTTAGCACAGTGAACTCTGTTGTGACTTTTTAAAACAAATTAATGAGATTTGTTAAATGAGCAATATAACTTCTTCATGCTTTCTCACTTTTAAATTTGATTTTCCTTCTGGTATGTACTGAGAGTTGGTATGGTGTCTTGGGATCACCTTGTGCTGAAATAAGCAGTTATGATATATTAATGCTTAATGAAATACATTGAACCTTTTGTCAATGTGTGACTAAATCTTTCCACAGTGCTGGTCAGCATGCATGGTATCTGCATGACTGTAGTTTCTTTTCATATGTGTAGGACTTTTTTCTATGGATTTTTGGAATTGGTATCATCTCTGTCTTCCTTCAGGCTGTATTCACAATTTTCAGTATAATTAGGTCAATGTGGGAAAAACACAGGTCTTTGGTAACATGACTTTTGGTATCTCCCCCTCTGCCTTGCTTCAAGTACAGGTGTGTTGCTGGTTTAACTTGCAGAGCGTCTGCTCTGCACCTGGGAGCATTTTTCATCCTTGTTTTCACATTTCTAGAGTTTCAGAAATCCTTCAGGTGAAAACCATCACACCAAAGTTGCTGGTGCTTCAGCATGTGGCAAGTTTTAGTATGTGTGCTATGCCAGTGTGCTTAATGCCAGCTCCCATTGGAATCGTATGGCAGTCAGTTAAAAAATACTCATGTGAAGCTATATTTGAGTTTTAGCTTTGTGAAATATACAGTGTTTGTTTCCAAATAGTGTTCTAAGGAGACATCAAAGTCTCATGACTAAAGCTGTGTTTCTGTAATTGACATTGTAACGTACATAATTGTATGTTACAATGGTAATTCTTAAATTCAGTTACTGCTGTGTATTCTCATTGATTGTCAGCACACAGTTATTCCAGGCAGACAATAGTTGAATCATTCTCTGAGTTGGAAAGGAGATAACTTTTTTTTCTGATGCCACGGAGAAGTCCTGTAAGTAAAACCTAGGTGCTTTTTGCTGAAACGAGTAATTCATTGACTTGGAACGGCTGTATGTTGTATAGATTAGAACTGAATTTACATTAAGGGATGATGGAAGGATCAACATGGCTTTGAACATAAAATTCTTCCAGGTATTTTAGACACCACTGTTGTTGTCCATGATCTCTCAGCTTTTTCTTTACCATTGTAACTTGAGAAAATCTGTGTGTGTGACAGGAGAGGTTCCTAAAGGGCATACTGATGTAAAAAGGTTTTAAAAGTCACTTGCTTAATGCCATATTTGATCAAGCACAACACAATAGTAAAATCCAGACTTTACTGGAGGGAAATTCTAATTTCTTCATTAAGACTCCCTTTTTTCACCTGTCTGCCCCAGGTGGCAAAGCTGACAGCTCTTTCTTCGGGTCTTCCGTTCGCATGTTTTAGTGTGTATGCAGCAACAGAGAAGGAATCAAAAAGCCAGCTGGTGAAACCAGATCAGGTGAGAATCTTACTGAGTGTCAGTCTTTAAAATAATACTAGGAGAACCTACAAAATACCATCTCTTTCCATTGAATTATATTACCTGGTATATAAAATGCATAGCTAAGTAATATGTGATAATAAAAATTACCTCCTAAATAACTGACCATTATAGCACAACTAAAATGAAGTCTTATACGTGAACAGTAGTAAAGTTTTACCTCATTTTCATTATAATGTTATTTCCAGGCTTAAGCCAGCAAAGACAAAAGAGTGTAACACTGATCACAATAGTGTCTTTCTGTTGTGTAGTTTCTAGTAATACATGTGTATGTCTTCCAACTGTTCTTGGTCACGCTTTTTGTGAATAAAAGATTGCTTTTATCATAGTAATCCTGTTTCTTAGAAGCTATACAGTACTTTCAGTTTCCAGTTCTGTAACCTGTAGTCACACTTGTGTAAAAGTAAGTTTGTAAATACAAAAGAGCGCAATTCAGTATAGAACTACAGAACTATGTTTTTCTTTCCAGCTACCAGTTTATTGTCCACCACCTCTGAAATCTAAATACATCGAAGAACAGCCTGGTTACTTGCAGAAGCAATTCTCTTCAGTAAGACAGACAATTGGCTACTATATTGGATGGGGCAAGGTAAGAAATTCCTGTATCCAAAGTTTCCTACAATTCCAGACAGAACTAGAATAAAACTTTGAAAAAACAGCATACTTCATCCTGAATATTTTTTGCAGTTCCTTTTATTAGCATACACCTGTAATTTAAGATGCAGAAATGAACCTTTCGCTCAATTTTCTCTGCTGTGCTTATAACAGGGAACATGCATGTTCTCCCTGTTTCCCATATGCAAAGGCAGCAAGAAAAACAGGTTCCCTCCAGCCAATGCTTAAGCTGGATCTAGGTCAGCCCACAATGTCAGGTCCAGAAATGTCTCTTGGTTAACTTCTACAGCAAGAGTTGCATAGATAAATTCTTACTGGCAGAACTTGGTAGTGTTTAAGAGTCTGAAATTCCAGGTACAGATCACAAAGAGCTGCTTCCGAAGCATGGGTTAAAAGACCTGATTCAAATACTTCAGGAAAGACAGAGTGAGTGCATCCCATGTAACTGTTAAAGCAGGCTCTTAATAATTAGTCATCAAAAATACTTCACAGTCTGTTATTGAATAGTCTGGGCACAGGAGAAGATGTGATACCTATCACCATTCTCTTAACTATTGGTAAATGGCAACTTTACCCTGGCTGCTGTTAGTGTGCATTTTTATGCACGTATTTTTCTCTTACAAACAAAATAGACTTTATTATTTGAAAAGCCAAATAAATCAAAACGCCTTCCTGTATTTTCTGTAAATTCTCATTTTCTTGATCTGAAAGTTTTGTCAGTGACTGTGTAACTGAAATCATTTAGTTCTAAATCTGTATCAAACTTTTCCAGGCCCTTGATCATTGTTTCCGAGATTGACTAGCAGTGACCTCTGCTGGTATGAATTCTGCACTACTCCAAACAAGTGATTTTGGTGAAATAACTCAAGATGCCATTCTTTTTGTTAAACTCCTTTAAAGAGTTTTACTCAATTAAGCTCCATTAAAGAGTTTTACTCAATTTATTTAGCAATCTGAGGATAATGATACTAATGGTAGGAGAAGGATTTTTTCCTGGATAAAGAAAAAACTTGTAATTAAATAAATTGACCAATTTAAAAGGAGTTTTAGTTGCAAACTAGTTGAGCACATCTTTGCCATAATCTGTATTTCTTATCTTTAGTGAAGGTAAGCAGTTTTTTTCAAACTAAAAGACAAAGTCAGTTTTACTGGATAAGTCTTTGTAAGGAAGAGGAGATTGTATTTTATAATTGAATTTTCTTATGTTATACAGCTGGTGTCCAAATGTTTTGCTACCCTCCGGTTTTGTTCCTGAGATGTTAATTTTGAAAGTGATTTTGCTACATTCAAGAGATTTTTTTTAATGAAATATGTATGAAAGTGTCTATATATATATTTAAAAATATAGATATGATAGTCAAAAAGGGGCTAGATCTCTGCACACCTCTGTAGAAGTTTACTGATCTGGTTTGGGTTTTTTTAGAGTTACATACTATTTGTTTGTCTCATTATGCTAAGCCACATGTATCAACCAAGTAGTTTTTTACTGAAAGCATCTACTTTTGCAAAGATTTTACGTTTGTTTCCTCTGATTTTGTTTTGTTTTTTATTTTTTGGTAGGATGCTTTCATCTTTGTTAAAAATGGAATCATGGATTCAATTCAATTCGGAAAAGGTAAGCAAGTCTCATATTTCTGAATTAAGCATTTTCTGTTGTTTCTTCTTGCGGCTTAGATAGTTGAAACAGCAAATTCCAGTTACAGGGAGAGGAGAGGGAAAGGGTGAAAGAGGAGTGCATGGGAATACTTTCTGCAAGTGTGGGAGAAGAAAACCTGCACTACTCTTAGTTTACAATGGAGTTTAATTTCTGTTCACAAGTGAGAAAAATGACCAATTAAATAGTACTTCTCATTCCTTTGAGTTTAGCATTGCTCTTAAAATCATAGTATCTAAGAATTGTTGAAACTGGAATGTCTCTAGATCCGTAGGTCTGCCTGTAGAGGCACTTCTATAGATTATCTAGTCCAGTCACCTGCTTAGAGCAAGGCCAAAGCAAGTTGGTTGTCTTTGTCCAGTCAGGTCTTGAACATCTGCAGGGATGGAAATTCTACAACCCATCTTAGTTATTAAAATGGCTTCTTAATTGTAGCACAAGTTACAAGCAGTATTTGCATTCAAGTTCAGTATCAGAAACTATTATTTTCAGATAGGTTATTTTCCCTAAAAACAATATATTGGGAGATGCCAAAATAGGTGTTGTCTCATTTAATGTATACTTAGAGTGAAATGAAAGCTTAAATCTCTGCTTTCCTTATTAAGGACTTCTAAAACACAAAAGAAGTCTCTAAAAAGAAAACCTTTGCTGCTGTGTTTTGAGGACTGTGATTTTAGTTCTGTCTAAAGGGCTGCAGAGTGTGCATCTGCAAAATCAGGCATCTTCAATCATTAAGGAAAAAATCCAGCTTTGGACTGTTTTCAGTTTAAGATACTCATCATTTTACTTCCATCTTTATTTCTTAAGTGGGCAATAAAGGGTTAATACTGAATTGCTCTACCTTTTTTGTTGTTGTTTTTAATTCTAAGATGCTTACATTTACCTGAAGAATCCACCACCAGAATTTCTTCCCAATGTTGGTATCATTACAATGTCGGGCTTGGCGGGCTTAGCGCTGGCAAGGAAAGGTAGGGTTTTTTGCTTCTTTTCATTATTGGTGTGTTGAATATGTAGCATGTAATAATGTCAATGGTCAAAAGGCTTTTCTGAAACATAGGTAAAAACCTATGTAACTGATAAATTGAAGGGACATTATCAAATGCTTTTTTTAGAAGCTGGCTAAGACCTAATAGAACAGGATTATACAGACATTTTCAATGGTGGTATCAACAGATATTCTAAGTAGGACATTTGTTTTGAATTTTCTCGTTATTAGTTTTGAGAAACTGTGTGTATGGTAGGAAATTGGAGGCAAATTAACAACTAAGGTTACTGAGTACAGCGAACATTAAGGGAATTTAGAGGGAAGATGCTGAAGAATGTTGGCATTTGGCTAACAAATATAAGAGAATACATGACAGAAGGCATGGTTTCAACAGTTTTGAAGCCAGAAGGGTAATTTTATAGATACAGCTGAATGACAAGAGACCTTCTTACCAGTTTTCACTATATTGGAGAATCTAGCTTGGGCTTTTTTCTCACTCAAGAAACCAATGTTCAGAGTATCAGTGTCTCCTGCAAACGTGACTGTACTAAACTATTACCACGCTCTGTATACTCTTCTCCAGCTGTTATGGGGATAAGTTTGATGTAAACAATGGTTAGGGGTCAAAGAACTGCACTAAGTTGATACAAGTACTTAGCTTTATGTTTCTTCAGCGTCTGATTATTTGAAATATTCGGCTTTATACAGGTTCTAGATGGAAGAAAATTGTTTATCCACTGGGACTTACTGCTTCAGGAATTTCTGTTTGTTACCCAGCTCAGTCAGTGGTATTTGCTAAGGTAAGTTTACATCTGTTTTAATACTGAATTAACAGTGAATTTAGTATTCCCATTTCTCTTGAATTTCAAGTGTCATGGGACTAGGAGTCAGAATTCACATGCATCTTCATTAAAACATGTAATGCATCACGGGTGTTAATTGCATAATTATAAAAAAGTAATAAAATAACTGACTTTTAAAATGTAGCATCTCAATTTTTAATGCTCATTTCTCAAATAAATTGAGATTACTTTATCCTGCTGAAATGAAAGTAAATAAAAAATAAAGCCTTGCCAAACTTGATAGGTATGCAATTTGAGATACTATAGGATAACATCTCTTGTTAGAATTTCTTGTTTTCCAGTTATTGTCATCTTGATGTTGTCTGTTTGACATTGCCAAAACACTGTTGGCTAATCAGGTTTTGATTTCGTTTTGGGTAGGTGGATGTAGCATGTGAGTGCTATCTGTGGATTTCTAACACCAATTTGAACATTATGTAGGATTTGCTCGATGTAAGAGTAATATGCACTAGACCTTGCAAATAATATTAATTTAATTTAAATGGTCTGTGTATTTTAGTATTTTTAAAGCTGTTTTTAATTTACATTTTCCTAAATAGGTGGCAGGGAAAAAGTTGTGTTGTGCAAGCCATCAAACCTATGGGGCTTTGCAATCACTGTGGGCAGTAAATAAAGACGTCACCAAGGTAGGCTTTCTCAGTAATGTCTGTAACTCATAAATGCAGAGGGAGAAAAAAGTAAATCAGAAGGTCAAGCACTGGTTGCTCATGCTGTTAAGATTACCTATTGTGTTAAGAGAGGCACCAAAACCCTTTTATAACTTCAGTGTTTAATTGATGCCATAGTCATTACAGCTTTTGCACCAATATATACTGAGATCTCTTGTGTAGTCCTACAAAACAGACAAGATGCACAAGAGAAAACCAAGTTTCTCTTATAGCTCTTTTTTGATCTTGACAGAAATAATCTATTCTTGATTCAAGCTTTGGTTCTAAGGAGAGCACTGAATTTAGGATAAAGATACAAAGAATTACAGTGGATATAACTGGCTTAATGCTTAAACATGTCAGTGTAAATTATATATGGAATTTGGGTTAGTACAGTCTGGACTTCACCATGTTTTTTCTGCAACCTGAAAGGGCTTTTCTCCAGTGGAAATGTATAAACCCTTGGCAAGAGTAGTACTTTCCTGAGTAAATTTTCAGGTTTGCACAGTGATTTGTTTCTTTTTCTCTTTTTAAAGAAGATGTAAGTTTGTCATTTATATTAACATTAGAAGTATATTGCTTTAAATTTATGGTGTTCATTTGTATACAGTCCTCACCTTATATTTTGACTGAGGAGCACAAATGGAATTGCGAGTTTTCAAAATGAGATTCAGATAAATGTCATTAAACTGAGAGTAAAACAAGAACTGATGTGGTAAAGACAGTTTCTATTAATTTTTTTCACCTCAGTGAAACCTGTTCCCAAAACAATATATTATTTTCCATTACTAGGTTATTAGCATGACTTATCTTTACATTTTCTGTTAAATAAGGGAGTAAGTGTTCTGAAAAAACTAAACGCTATTCCAACCTTGTGCAAGGCTCTAGGTTCCTCATCTGTGAATGAACCGTGCCTTCCTTGTGAAGGACTTTGAGGGGGTCAGGTGAAAGCACAGTATCAGACTGAAGTATATACTGATGGCAAAGTGAATTTCCTTACATATGAATTTGAAGTTGTATGTGAACTGTGGGGTTCTTTCGTGCGTTTTAGTTTCTCCATCTGTGTCCCTTGCTTGCAGCTGACTTTAACATTACTAGTTGAGTATCATTGTATGATGTTATATCTGAAAATAATGTCATAACAGATAAGCTTTCAGACTTGAAAGCTTTGTTTTGCCACAAAGTATTAAGCATATACCCATGTAACTTTTTCTTAATTGATTTTTGGTTCACAGCTGCAGCAAGAGTCAATACCAGTTACTCAGAAAGGTAAGAAAAAGAAAGGAATTTCTAGTACAAAACCTGTGTCTGCTGTTGAGTCAAGATCATTTAACAGAACAGAATCTTCTCCAGTAGAGTCTTGCAGTAATGATGATCCAGTGCCTTCATCAGGTGCATTAAACATTTCAAGTGTAATCTCAGGGCAACTTGCAAATCCAATTACTTCATTTTGTAGTTACCCTTTATTTAAAATAGAGCAGACTGTTATAGCATATTATTATTGAAAATATATTGTAGACACTGTTATTTAATATATACTTCAGAGCCTCAGGGGGGTGATAATTTTCTCACTGTGGACCCTGTCACGCTGTCAGAATTCTTATATATTTGTTGTTCTCTCTCGATAATGTTTTCTTTCATTCCATATGGTGTGGACCATATCCCATATTGCTGGTTAATGAGATGATGTCAAGTACTTCCCTTAAATACCTACTTTAAATTATCTTTCTGTTATCAGACTACCATAAGTATAACTTATAGGATTACTGCTGGAGTTCTGTGAGAACAGCTAATTTGAGTTACTATTCACTTTTCCATACGGCTCCTGTATCTTCAGATACTGGTAGAAGAGGAATGTGTAATTGCCAAATGAGGCACTGGATTTTATTTGCTAGGTTTTTTGCAGTGGTGTTCTTTGTACAGCTTAAGTGGTTGAGATAATTGACTAGATCATATAAAAGCATATTTAACATATGACTATTTTGATAGGCCAGTTGCTAAGAGAAATAGTGCAATTACCTATTAAAGGAGAGCTAAATTAATTTTAAGAGAGTTACCTTTTGTAGGGGCAGTTTGTGACTCTTGTTGCTGAAACTTGCTTCCTTCTTTTTACTGTGTTCTTTACCAGAGCATTCTTCTTTTAAGCAGAAAATATTTGAATGGGGGTTTTGTTCCCTTTATTTTCACTATAATGTGCATTCACATCTTTCTTTGCTTTGCATCTGTATTTTTCCTGATTTAATTGTGGAATGCTTTGATCAGTTTTTACATTGGCTTCAGGCCGGACTGTCTTTGGTGGTTTAATGTGTAGAGATACCCTCTGTCTTTGCTCTCGTGGCATTAGTTCTTGTCCCTAATACAGCCAAAAATGCCAATGTCCTAAATTAATTAGTGTTGTCAGAGATGTTTATTTTCACTAGCCCAAACACGGCAGAGCTTTCAGGAAAGCACGGCACCCTTGGTTAAACCAGCTGATGTAGCTGGAAGAGAAGCAGGCTAGTAGTAGGAGGCACAGTCATAGATAAACTGCCTTTATATTTTGAGACCTTCTGGAATTACAGTATCACTAAATATGTCAGTCTTTGTGCATTGTCATTCAGGGTGAGTGTGAGGGTTCAATGCTTTAGTAAACAGTTCATTGGTTTTGGAAGTCATGAAGTGAAACTAAGTAAGAATTTGTCTTAATTTGGAATTCTTGCCATCTGGCAGCAGCTTCAGGGAAGATACTGATGTGGTTGGTTCTGGGAGACAGATCTGTTCCTGCAATCAACAGGACAAGACTAGAGGCTTTCTCTTCTTTTTCCCATGTGTAGGGCAAAGCATCACTATTTCTTCTCTCATTCTGCTGTGTTCAAGAAGTAGTATTAAGGTATAGAGAGCAGAAGGAAGAGCTGCTCCCCATCCACTGCTGTATGCTAATAATCTTCATCATCCTGAATTGCTCACACAGTTTTAACTAGAATGTACATATTTTGATCCTTCGTGTTTGCTAATACAGTAATTCTCAAAATGTGCCAGTATGTTGGGTTTTTTCTACAGCTCAAGTATATATTTTAATTAAATTTCTTTAATATCTTTAACAGGAACAGTGAAGACATCAAAATATAAGCCTGATCCAAAACTTATGGACCATGGTCAGTCCAGCCCAGAAGATGTGGATATGTACAGTACTAGAAGCTAAGACAAATATGCTTACAAATCTTTGCAAAGTGTTACAGATAAGGGGAGGGGAAAGAAGGGAAGGAATATTTCTTACGATATGTACTCTGTGATGTATAATTTCATAAGGTATTTTCTTATATCCCAATTTGTATTATTCACTTACATGATTCTATTTAGTGGATGCTTTGTTTCTCGCTACCTATAAGAAGTGAGAGTTCACTCATTGTCATTGTTGTTAGTGAGACACTGAGAAAGTGACGCTTGTCAGTGTCTTCTCACAATGAGGTTTCTCTGTGCCAACCTTGTTAATAAATGTCACTTCACAAAGGATACTTGAAAATATAAACATACATCTATAGTTCGGCTCAGATGTTCATTGATCTGAAAGAAGAATGTGATGGATGGGGTTTGCAGAAGCTTTGTTGTGTTTTTCGTCTTTCAGCTCTGGAATGAAGGACAAGAGAATAGCCTTAAAAAGTCAGTTGTTACATCATCCCAATAGCATTATCTTCAGTGCTTTTATAAACAAGCCACTTTTTCATTTTCAAGTCATTTGTTGTCTGCCTCTTTCACAAAGGTGAATGGAAGCAGCATCTTGTCCTGCATGCTGCTTTTGTGTTTAAATGTTACTTAAGTTGGGAAGAACACACAACTAATCTCTAAAACATCCTTTATAGTTTGCATTAGTTTTCATCTACTTCTAATACTTTGAAGAACTGTATGCAAATTGCTTAATCCATGAAGCTGATACTGCTTGAATTTATATAGAATGTATTAATAGTGTTCAGGAAGTTGGAAACCATCTGTAGCTTTGAGGCTTAAAGTGCTCACAAAGATTAAAAATGCAGAATTAATAGACAGCCAGTTCTTTCTTCCCAGAAGTTTGTAGGCAATGCCCATTGATCTTGGTAGGGTTTCTGTAATATTCAGTCATTTTCCGTAAGAATGAAATTAGGCATTAAATTTCCTAGGATTAAACTTTCCAACACTGCTTTTATCATTGTGTATAGCACTTGACTGCTGTTTGACCTCCATTTCTCTTAAAAAAACCAAAACAACTCATACAAAGGTTGGAACAGATCTGCTGGCCTTCCTTGAGCAAAGTGCAACTCACAATGGTGATCACCCTGCTGCCTAGAGGTAATCTCACCTGTATCTACTGTGGCACTTCCCTGACATATAAACTGCAAAGGGACACTGCTTGTACTTTGATCTGCTGAATTCTGTTACCTTTCAGTTAATGAAAATACGTGCTTTGTTGTCAAGTTGAGGGGGAAAGCAAGAGCAAACTTAGACAAACACATAGTTTGGTTGGATGATGAATGGATATGAAGGGATATTTGCTCATGTTCTCCATAAGAAGAGGTTTCACAACCTGATTACTTCTTCTGAGGCTAATGTAAAGGCAAATGACTAGTGAAATAAAGGCAAGCAGTATTCCTAGTGTCATTGAGGGACTAGCAAATGTTGTGAGGAGATGCACAGTGTGTTGTCCACAAAGCACACATGATGAATGAGCGAAAGAATAAGTAAGGCTTTTAGGATGCTTCAGAAACAGAGAAGTATTGAAATTTTGCAATCCAAATTTCAGGCAAACTGTTGGACTTTGTTACAGAGTCCAAAGTAAGGTGAAGTCAGTAAATGTGAGGTTTAAAGAAAAATTCTATTAGTGAAACTTGCTTAGGACAACTGACTTAAAATGTAATGTGTTTTGTTTCTTTAATCATCTCTTAAGGTCCAGGAAACTCAGAATTCAGGCAGCAATCAGAAGATATCAATCTTTACAGAGCTCCTGAACAAGACACATTTAGTGTTCCATCACAGAGAGAGGAGTAGAAAAATTAGTATGTGGGCTTCATATACCATTTCCAGGGAAATGGATGAAGATGTAAGGCAGGAAGTGAAAATAGGGAAGAAATTACTACTTACAAGTGCAAGACTGAATGGCAGAAATTGCATTATCTGTCTACCTTTTGATCAGATTCTGGATTAAAAAAACATAATGCAAAACCATCTGCTGTACTCCTAGATTCTGTTTAAATTCTAACTTACATCCTTTGAGTCAACATGAAAGGTAAGATGATGCAGGTTTGAGTGGGTATAGTAGGGCTTTACTGTGGTGATATTTTTCAGTACATAGTGGGAAACTGCACACAAGAATTAGTCTCCTGGGAGCAGGGAAAGAAGGTTCCTTGGGTAGCTGTTAAGGAACAAGCATGTCTGCACTTTCTAGGCAAGAGTAGGCCTTAAAGGAATCTCTGCCTGCGGTGGCAAAAGCTAGTCTGGTGCTTTCCATACCTGTAAGGTTATTACTACTCAGATCTCATAATACACATGAAAGTGTCTGGTCTGCAAAAGGTACATTGGACTCTATGCTGGTTAGACAGTCAGGAATTAGATGTTCCATGCAAGCATTTTGTATTGCAACCCCTGATCGTAGAAAAAGGTGGTGCTATAAATGGATATGATACACAAAGCTATCGTTAGGCTGTATTTTAGTCTCAAATTACTCCTATAGGTAAAACTCTAATAGAACTGTACCTTAGAGTTGTCATTCAGAAGTCTTAAATGCATTTTCTGGGACGTAACTTAAAATTAGTGCTCCTACCCACTTTAATGGGTGAACAGTATGAGGAATACACTTCTGATAAAATGGTATCCTTGTGCTATGTCGTATCTTCTTGGATGAGTGAGTGAGCACAGGTTTATTCCAGTACAGGGTTTGCCTGCTACTATCACTTCTTAGTTAATGTTTTTCATCAGATGATATTTCTCTTTTTCAGGTCTTTTCCTACAAGACAAGGGTATGGTTTTGTTTGTTTTCTATCAACAGTTTTTGTTTAATATCCCCACACAGTTGAAAAGCTGGGAATTAAATTAGTGCCTTAGGTGTTGGCACTGAAACAGCTACAGCCAGAGATGACTCTTTCCCTATCTGCAGCCAAAGAAAATGGGACAGAGTATGAAAAGTTTCGTATCCTGTCCGGGTGTGTTCTCTGCTTCTCAGAAGTACCATAATCGATCTCTCAGCTGGTATTTCCATCCTGGAGCATAGGTTTATCAGTAGTGGGAAGGACGTTTTTAGTAAAGCCTGGAATATGATATATTGCAATGGTTCCTTGCTAACAACTTCTGCTGGAGTCAGCATTGTCTTGTCCACCCATGTGAGATACTTGATGAGAGAAATTTCTAGAGATACCAAAAAAGATGTGGGTTATTATAGAGAGGCTTGGAATGTATTTGCTGAAATGAAGGCAGCCCAAATCAGATTACTAATCTGCTCTTGTGCAAATATTGGAATGGTGACTGTGAATCTTTATTCCTTGGCTGCCATTTCCTGAAGTGTTTCTGTGTAAAAAGGTGCCTGCTGTCTTCAGTTCAGACATCTGAACCTCTGCGTTTTGTGTAATACTCTACAGATGGCTTGTTCCCAATAACTACAAGGAGCTGTAGCCACATCTCTCTATCAATAATTTGTAGTAAAGGTGCTATGCAATGGCTTTAAAAAAGCAAATTCAAATCTCCATTGTGCCATGCTTGTGAGTCTTCATATTAAATGTGTGCCTGACTTGATCTCAGGATTCCAGCCCTGGTACCCAAACCTGTTAAACAATGAAAAACTAATGTGGATATGCAGGGGAAGTTGCAGTGCAAGACATGGCTTTATTAATTTATACCGAAGCACTGAAATGCCTTTCAAATGTGTCATGAATGGTCACTTACAGTTTCTTTCATGATGCAGTAATACAGTAATATAATACAAGTAAGAATATATACTGTAATTTTTATATATTTATAAAAAGTTCAAGGTCCTAACTGGGTCACATAATATTTTATAATATAAAAAGTGTTAATTTAATGCATGGTTTTTATTTATGATTGTATTGGATATACAGAGATCTGCAACTTGTTGATATTACTTTTTTATTTGCATAAAACTGATTGTTATACTTTATTTTGTCATATTGTTGTGGAGCACCTGAAAATAAAGGGTGATGTGATACTTTTTAAAGGTTAAGCTTAACTTTTGTATGTTGTCTTCTCTGTAGGGAAGGTGGTCAATGCCTTTTCTCTAAAGTACATGTTAAGAGTTGATTTGGTAAACATGACTACATCACACCTGTTTCACTTATGTTGGGGGGGCAAAAACTTCACCTCTGAGGTACTGAAACACACATTCCTGGTGAAATCACTGCAGTAATGTACTGCACATGTAAAATCTGGAATGTTGAGCATTAATGTGTCTTAATTTTGAGGAGTGCTTCCATTTTCTTGTCGTGGTGATTTCTTCTAAAGGATGCTGTAGCTCAGAGCTTGGGAAGGAAGGCTGGAGGAATGACAGAAGCAGATAGCAAATACATTTCTCTCAGTACAACTCCATGATAATCTTGCAGGTAAAGTAATTTGCCAATCCAGGGGTCATAAATAATGTAATACGTGATGTGACCTACAGTGTAACTACTTTAAAGAAGAAAAATTGTGTGAATAAGTAATGTGGCTATTTTGATGGCAGATTATAGTTACAATTCTTGAATAACTGAAGAAATACTGTGAAGATATTTTAATGCATCTGTGTAGTTACCTTGTGAAAGTTCGGAGTATCTCTGAATACACTGGAATACAGACAGTGTATCTTAAATGTAAAAAGAAAGTGGGGTCCAAAAAGCCTGTACTTTATAAAAAGTACATGAGTATGCACAAGATTGTAGTTTTTATTTTAAGTTGCAGAAATTCTAAGAAGCAAAGCTCAGATACGTGCTAGTAGTGAGCTGCTGTCAAGAAAGACTGTCACTGAACCATTCTGGAAGTTATGATACTATTTATATTATCGTATAGTGATGTGCTCTTCACTTCAGAGCAAGCATACAAATCAAACTGAAATGCTAAGGAGGAGGAGATCTAAAAGTTGGGAAATCTTGTTACACTGGGGGTTTTATTTATTTGAAGAAACTTCTTTGCATTTCAAAGTCTACTGGCTGGATCTATTTTGTGTTGCAAAAAATGAGTATATCGGTACATACTAACACATAGAAGAAGAGAAAGGAGAGGGAAGTGGCAATTTCATCACTGACTCAGGAGTGGTGAAAGGGACTTGCATTTGGGAGTTCTGAGTTTACTGCAGGGCAGAGTCGGGACGCAGTCAATCAGGGTGCAATCTGTTCTTTGCCCTTTTCATTTATGGGCTGGAGGAGATTGCTTTTACTCAAACAACGAAAAGAAAGTCCCTGTGTGTCCCTTGCTGTGATCAGCTAATAGATCTAAACTGAGGCTACCATGGCTTTAAGTGTTGGTAACTTCTTTTGTGCTTTCTTTGTAATAGTCCTAATATCAATATTTGAGAAATAAGTACCTTGCTTTCCGTTAGTGCCTCCCTCTGAACCTTGGCTGCACAATGGTAGTAGAAAGTGTTCTCCAAAGCTGTTTTGAAGCAAATCTGAAATTAGTTAAAGGTAATGAGCAGTTGACTGGCTTCAACCATTAATTTTGGTAAGTAATTTTGCTTTAGTTACAGCTCTTTATTGGAGGAAATAAAATGACTTTAGGGGTAGTCTGCCTAGACTGTAGTTGTGGAATGCATAACTTTTCATTTGATTGTGCTGTGTTCCAGAAACTAAGACAGTAAGGGACAGAACTGGGTACACTGTGAAATGTAAAGGCAATTTCTATTTCTGCCTAATGGCATTTGTTTTATTTGGTGTTACCTAAGTAGGCACTAAAAGAAGAAACCTACTGATGGCCTCTGCAGCCCATTGTGAGGCCTGGTCCAAACCTGCTGCATTCAGTAAAATGCCAGCAATGTCACAGAGAGGCAATTTCTGCATCCCTGTCTCAATCCAATGTCAAAGGCCCAGGTAAAGGTGTTTGTTTATCACACAACCTGAAGCTGCACTCAGCAGCTCTGAGCTGGAACCAGAGAGGAAATTCCCTGTCAGCTGGAAGAACCAAGCGTGTGTGTGAGCACACGTTACACCTGATGAAGGATCACGCCATTTCTTTTGCTGGGGTATGTGTTAATTTCTCTGTTCTTTGTGAGTGTGATTCTAAGTTCTGTTACAAAGAACTATTCTGACAGGGCTGAGGATCGGTCATTTGTGGGTGATTTTAACAGTATAAATGACAACAAAATACTTCAGCAGTAGCTGGGAGAGATGCTCACTTTGGAAATGGTGAGCAGGGAAGATTCTAGTAAGCCTTTAAAAAGCGATCTTGGAAAAGATGTAGCATTCCTGTTCATGATGTCTTTCTCCCTGTTATTCTTTGAGACAAAGAATTTCAAGACAGTCCATGGGTGTTGCTGGGCAAATTTCAAAGCAGCTCATGGTGCAGACATCAAACCCAGGCTTGGAAGAAAATGCTGCAGCAAAGAATCAGAAATTTCCAGGTAGAAGGATAAACCTCTGGGATATAACTTGGGGTATTGACTTTCTCATTCCCTTCTTTTACCCAAAATTCATCTCCCCATTTTATGCAGTCAGATTTTTACTTTCTGTCGCTTCTCTATATCTCTTTATATATGGGTATCTACTGTTCAAGGATACTCTTGAAATTAAACTTGGGGGGGGTTAATTTTTTTACTATCAAATGTTTTTATTTCAGAAAAATCTATATCTGAAAGAGAACTACAACTTCCTCTTGTGCTGCATTTGGATACCACAAATGAAACAGCACCGAGCTGGGTCACTAGCAAAATCCTAGTGAGAATTACCATTAAGTTGAAAGTAGTAGTCTTGGTATAGACTCCTGTATCAACACTATGATTTGAAGTGCTTATTTCTCCTAGCTATTAACAAATGTTCTGGCAATAACGAGGAGGAATATACGTGATACTTCATGCCAAACTGTGGGAGAAGTTTAGGTAAAATCATGATGTTGGAAGTCAGGAAATCAAGAGAAAATCAAACATTGCAGCCATGTTTTGTAATGAAACGAATGGGTTGAAGGAAGAAGTGTTGGTAATGTTCTACATGCTGCAGCTGTGATCAGAGCAGCAGTAATTATTGCAGCAAAACCTCATTTTTTCTAGGAGCAGAAACATCTCAAGAGCAGCCTGATAATAACCTTTAATCATATTTTTTATACTCTTGATCCAGGTCTTTGATGTGTCTTTTAAACCAGTGTATATTCAAGGAATTCCATCTTCAAATACATTTGAAGTTTATCTTTAAAAGGTAACATAACCCTAAAATGAGACCAGATAAATGCTTGTGACAGATACTTTTGTGTGCTGAAGCTTCTGTCGTTAAAGGAATACTTTGTGTATGTATTCGACAATTCAGAAACAGCAAGATTGATGAGACATTTTTATGGAACTGCCCAGTTGTCATAAAAGGAAATATGCTGGAGAAGTTATCAGGAGGCGTCTGTTCCAAGTTAATCAGTAATTCTTACAGAGGAGGATGCTGTAAAACAAGCTCAAAATCCATGATCCTTGCCTTGCTACGGTAACAGCAGAAAGGAGAGTGCATTCTTCTGCTAGCAGAAACTGGATGAAACTTTGGGACAATCAGCTTCAGGATGTGTGTTCTGAAAGTCTTGCTGTTCATCCTGTTTGTGGCCAGCGATGCACTGAGTGAAGAAGCTTCAGAACGTAAGGAATGGCTGCTTTTTTGCTTTAGAACTTGTCAGAATAGGGGAGTGTCTGTCAGATTCTGGGCTTACCTGTGGTAGTGCTGCTGTGGTATCGCAGCCCCAATGGTATTGCTGCTGAGGAAATTCTCCTTATGGTTTAGGTGGAGTTTATTTTAAATACTGGGAAGACAGTGACAGGGTCAAGACCTCTGTGTGACACCTGCTTGCCTGTGTAAGAAGTGTTTCATAGTTACTGGGTTCTGTACTGCCAGGAGTATGATGATATTTTACAGACACAACTATGCAAGACAAAACTGCTTTTGCCTTGGCCAGTGGGGAGGAAGGAGGTTTCCATCTTTTTTTGGAATAAAGACTGCTCATAGCATAGTTCCTCTGCCTAATAATGCATTAGTCATGAGTTTGTTAATCCATCTGTTGCTGATGGAAAATCCCTCTTACAGTAGCAAACCAGTGATATTAATGATGCTCTGATACTGACTTTCCCCCTGTCAGTTGCCAGGTATGCTCAGAAGGATCTATCTGCTCAGAGATCTCTTCCAGTTCTAACTTTCTGGCTTCATTCTAAATATGTATCTTACTATAAAAAGTTACACAAAATTTTTATTCAGCTGTATTGGCTGTTTTGGGGTTTTTCAAGTATCATAATGGTGCTTGGACTTAAACATACAATCACAGTTTTGGTTTTTCTCCTCGGCATCTCCAGTGGTGTCTTGCAGTTGCTTGTTTGGTCACACATTATAGGTCAAGATGTCAGGTTCATCTCTATAAGTCATAGACTTCAGTGGCTTTGCACCAGAACCTTTGTGTCAGCTCGTAGCTTGCTGGTATGAGTGATGAGTACAGCATTGTCCTGGTTTCAGCTGGGATAGAGTTAATTTTCTTCCTAGTTACATGATACAGTGCTGTATTCTGGCTTTAGGCTGAGAGTGGTGCTAATAACACACCCATGTTTTAGTTGTAGCTAAATGGTGTTTATATTAAGTCAAGGACTTCTCAGCTTCTCATGCCCTGCCAGTAAGGAGGCTGGGGGGGAGGACAGCCAGGACAGCTGACCCAAACTGGCCAGAGGGATATTCCAAACTGTA
>JANHGB010061941.1:0-26231 GCA_026283785.1 Coracopsis vasa
TTTTTTTTTGGTTGGGTTTTTTTTTTTTTTTTTTTTAACTCCCTAACATGGTCTCCTGTTTCTGCTGTCAGAGCCCTGTTTGGATAGATTGTTATTGGATGTGCCTGGGGGTGCTAGGGACCCAGCCAGATACAGGAGCTGAGCCTTGGCTTCTGCAGGAGGACACAGGCAGGTGGGCAGGCTGACTTAGCAACAACATCCTGGGAAAGCAGGGCAGGGGGTGCTGGTGGCCACTGAGACCAAGGGACTGTCGACTTGCACAGGCAATTCAGACAGCTCTGAGCTCAATACCAGGCATTGTTTGGAGGGAAAAGGGGATATGCAAGAGGAGTCTGTCCTGGGGAGTTTTTGGCTGTGGAGTAGTAGTAAGAGGAATGGATGAACTGGGAGGATCTGAAGTAGATGGGTATTAACGCTGAAAGCTTTCTGGAACAGTTAAGAGATGTTATTCATAGCAGTGGGCTTTTGAAGACGTTAGGTCTTTCCTTTAATATAAAAAGATTGTGATTGCTTTTAATTTTAGTTAGCTTCCAGAAATAAGTCCAGCTCTGGAGTGAAAGAGGGAAGGAAGGAGTTATTGAAATAGAAGGGAAAGATTAAGCAGGAACGAGTTTGGGAAAACGAGGAACAAGTTTGAAGACTTGAAACATACACAACAGGTGATTTTAGGGCAGTGCCTATGGAAGTGGGTAGCTGTGAGACCTAAGAAGGAAGGGACAATGAATTGAAAAAGTTTTTTCATTAGGGAAATAGGAGAAAGTCAAAGGCATGCAGGTTTCTGCTCTAGAAAAGACTGCTTGTCTGCAGCAGTAATCATCTCTAATTGGAGAAGTCTCTAGTCTATCTTCTAGTCCACCCACAATTAGTTTGGAGGTCCCTGTAAAATATTTCCTTTGTTCTTGTTATCTCAGTGACAATGAGGGACTGCCACTGCAAGAGGCCTTGCAACGACAGCAAGTTGTTTTAGCGCTTTTTCAAGAAGCATTTTAATGACAAGACTCTTTCAGGCACCAAGCCTAAATTAAAATATTCCTAGCAACATTAAAAGTGAGAGAGCATACCTCCTTTCTTAATGAGCTGTCCTATTGACTCCAGTGTGCTCTGTGCAGCCCATTCCTTTACACTCCTATCAAGACCTCATAACTTTTTAATTTAATCCAGTTTACTACTCCTTGAGCTGAACTTTTCCAGAAGGGAACTAGACAAGATCAATGACTGAACACATTGTCTTAGTTTTAGGGTTCAATAAAAATCTTTGATGTTTTAGTACCACAAGTGTTTGCTTGGATATTTTTTCAGTTTCAGTTTACAAACACAGTTATGAGATACTGTTTTGGACAATCATCCATTTTCATTTGAGGTATGTAAACATTCACTTAATGAAGTCCTGGCCTGCTGCCTTTTTGCTTTTTTTTTTTAATTTTTACATTGTTAAGCCTCCTGTATTTTACCTTGGTTAAAATATTGTGCAAACATAATTTGACCTTTCTATCACATCTCATGTAAGCCTATTTGAAAATGAGTATACACAGTGCTAAATATATGCATCTGGGGGAATTTTGGCTAGCAAGATTGTTGAGATTAAAAACAAGTAAAAAAAAAAAAAAAGTAACGTAGGGAAAGTGTTAAAAAACCTTCGAAATATGCTAAGTGGACATATAAATGAAAAATATTTTGGGTCATTCCCTCTCCAGCACAGCTGCTACTGAATGGTAGAAACATCCAGTAACACTGAGTATCTAATACAGGATATGTTACTTTTTTTTCTTACCCTCAGTGGATCTGGTAACTCAGTGCAAGAGATGGTAAAGAATATGAGAGTTCAAGGTCCTTATTTCTCTGGTCAAGGTTTTATCCTGAGATGCAAGACTTGACTTGCAGAATATAATTTCTCAAGGTGCCATGCTGTTGGTGATTGAAAGACCACCCGCATGCACCCTAAAGACTTTCTTTAAGGCAGTAGCCTATATTACTGGACTTTCCCAACCTACTTGTCTAGCCATCCTTGAAAAGGGTAGGCTTGTTCTTTCCTTGCACCTGAGGAACAGTTTCAGGATTTAGACCAACCCATAGGATTACAATGTTAATTTTCAGAAAGTATTTTAGATGGAGTCATACAGTGAGAATCATACTCTTAATTACCAGATGAGCTCCAGGAACATGTCCTTGCCTGACTAAATGTATAGTCTTATCACTCTCACTGAAATGATAATGAGATTATTTCCAGAAAAATGTCTTCTTGAAGTATTCCTCTGTAAAATTCTGCAAATTTCTCCAAATTGCTCCAAATTACAGATTACCTAAGGAGAGGCCATGCAAACTGACCCTTTGCAAGAAATTAAGAAAACCAACCATAAACTAACAGCTTTCTTCAAGAGTTGTGCTGAAAAAAAAAAAAAAAAAGAGAAAAAAAATATAATATATCATCACATTACACTCTGCCACTTCACCTTACACTGAAATCTCAATGTAACAGCTTTTCCATCCTTAGTATGTACGCATATTTGTGCACATTGTAATAAAGATACAGGGCTATGATACTGTCAGTTTTTCTGGTCCAATAATATAAAGTTTAAGTCTTCCAAGTCCTACACCCTGCAGACTTCAAATTAGTCTCAGATGGCTTGACGTGCTCTAATACTTCACTTATATATTTGTGAAGGCTCAGTGAATTGGTTATTACTTATGCTTGGTTAATATCTATGTAGACAGAATTGACATATTGAAACAAATCATGGTCTGAGCAACTATTGATGCTTTTCTTGCAGCCAGTGTTTAGGGAATTCTTCAGCAGGAAAATTGATTTTCTTTTTGACATTGTTATACTGTATAAAGGATTTGGGGTTTTGTTGGGATTTTTTTTTTCCCTTTCACCCCTGCTTTTGGTGTTTTTGGTTCTTTTAGGCCCAGGGGTGTGATAGGATAGCTGTTTACCTCAGCCGTGGTCGTTCTGAATGCCTGTCTTCCTCTTATCTCTCCTGTGGTATCCTCTCTATTTATTCAATGAGCACTAACAATTTTCAGTCTTTTCGTTTAAGATCATCTTCAGAAGTAGTTTTTCAAATGTTTTCTGAAAAGGACTTGGCACTTGGAAAGTCCAGCTGCAAAACCATTTAACTGGGATCTCAGGGGAGAACATAGAAAAATTAACATAAGCACCGTTGCCTTTTTTGTTTTCCTTATGTAGAATTCTTCTTGTCATTTTCACTGAGCTTTACTCCCTTCCACCTATCAAAAGGTAACACTTTGAGAGAGGCTGGGAGATGAAGGGCAGGGCTAAATCTGTAACGTCAAGTAAAGTGCACTTATCTGAGTTTATTCCACCAACAGATATGTAAACTGAACACTATTAAAGGAGGTGTACATGGTCTTTAATATGAGTATCTTTACAAGCAGCTGATGTAATATATAATAAAGACGAATGAATATCTCCATTCCCCCTTCTTCCCCATTTTTAAACAGAACCCTGAAATTAGATTGATTACTGTGAGATTGACTATTTATTTGGCTTTCTGAATATACCTTCAAGCAAGCCTAGCACACCAACATAATGTAGGTTTGCTCTATAAGACTATTAATATACTGTAATTAACAGACAACATATCAATCATCTGGCTTATTACTAAGTATCTTGCATATTTTGACTTGTCTGAAGAAAAGAGACTGTAACAGTAAAGGACACTGTGTTACCCAGATCAGCATCTTTCCTGTGATGGGTTCCATAAATTATAACAAACAGAGAAACAGAGCTGATCAAAATTTCCCCCAGTCTTATGAGAATTATGGCATCTCCAAGCATATATGTATCTTTAATTAGGGTGAAGAAATCTAAAATTGCCTTATGAAGGAGTTACCTGTCACTTTAGATAAATTTCTAAAAAGTTTGCTCACTGAAGTTCTTACAGAAATGGCAAAGGAAAATAGGGAAGTTTTTCATATGAATAAAACCACTTTAAATAAAGGAAACTCAGAACAGAAATACATGGTCAGCTTTAAGTGGAATGAGATCACCACCGATGTCCCACAGGGATCTCTGCTTGGGCCTATGCTGTTCCAGAAAGCAATAAATGATTAAAAAAAGGGAGTGGGTGACTGGTGAATAGGCCAAGTTCTTTGATAATACTGAGTTATTCAGGACAATGAAAACAAAATTTAACTGCAGAGTATTTCACAAGTACATACTGGCATTGATTGACTCAACTGTAGTACAGCAAATTATATTCAATGCACCTAAATGTAAAGGAATGCTCATGGGAAAATAAATCCTGCTCTGTTGTGAAGTGATGGGCTCTGAGCGTCATTAAAGAATTAAATCTCAGAGTTAGAAAAGAAACTTCACAAGAATATCAGCTTAAGACCTGGTCCTGGTCAAAAAGTTGAATTGAACATTACAAGGTAACTGGGAGGACATCAAAACAGGGAATACCACTACACTGTTGTTTGAATTCATATGAGGCTCTGAACAGGGCAGCAAGAGAGAAGGCAGCAGCTGATCATGCAGGCTCCTACACGCTCCTGGCCACCTGACATTCTTCAGAAATGTCATTTGTCTTCACCAGCTGACATTTGTAAACAACTCGTGACTTTCAGGGGAAGAATCACAAGAGTTAAAATATTGGGGTTTCTCATTCACAAAAATAAATGAAGATTCATACTGATTGGGAAAGTTATACTGAGAAGTAAACAAGCAAGCCCCTCCCCCATTGAACATTTAATGAGGACAGTCCAATTTAAGAGTGAGAATCACTGTAATTTCAAAACATATCCTATTTCTTTGGAACACTTGGCTATAGAAGCCAAAATTACTAAGCTACTTATGTACAGAGACCTTGTGAGTTCAAATAATTGTAAGGACAATTCATTGTTGAATAAAAAAAAAGCCTCCACAACTCTGCAAGTGTAGAATATTGCTGATATTCTACACATCTCTGCCAGAAACAGAAGTAGCATTCTGTAATTTCTGTTATTTATTTGCAAAGCTCTTATTGTTATTTTTGCATGATTTTATGTGAAATTTATACAATAACTCCATCAGTGTGACATAGGAAAAGCTTGAAAGAGCAAAAGTAGCACCTAGGGGGACTATTGAACTCTTCAAAGGCTAGCCTGGACACTGCTGCAGCATACATATATGATAAGAAAATGGGACTGTCATTATTTGTCTTCCAGTAGCAAATATGTGGTAACTTTTCTGTTTATCTTAAATAGAGATTTCTTAATCTCCAGCCTAGTAATGTGTGATTGTAGTCACATACACAGCAGCTGTGACTAATGAGTTTACTGGGTACTAACCAGAAGAACATTAATTCAAAGCAGATATTAAATGACACTGACTATATTGTTGTAACAGTTAGATGTGAAAAGGCACCTGATTATTTAGATGCATACCCATATCCTCAGATGTGCTCTTAGATGTTAAAGCCTATAAAATTCTAAAAGCTTTCCTTAAGTCACACAGAGATTGTAGCAAAAGAGTAAAATCCACCTATTTTACTTCCTTATGTTGTAAGGGAGCACCATTTAATTTGTGTAATTTTTGTATTTGCTGTTGTTCCTCTCACCTGGGAAAAGAAACAAAATTTTATTCCTACCTCATGGTTTGTTTCAGTTGCCTGTATTGTCACCAAATATTTGCTTTGCCTGTAACACACTATACTTAGGTCTCAGTCTAAAAACTACTGTCATTCCAACATAAACACATAGGGCATGACCCTTTGTTGTACTCCATGTTTTGTTTATTGACAGATTTGTGCTTTAACTGTGTTCTTGGAAAGACCTTTTTTCCAGTAGATTCATTCAAAACTGTTGCCCGTCAGATTGTTTTAAGTAGAGTAGTTATTGGTATGTGTGTTCAGAGACAAGTATTCAGGATTTTATCTTCCTACTGGCCTACCAAAGCCCTTCATCCCACCTAGTTGCTCAGAGAAGAGCTGCCTCATTTTTCCAGCAGTACAATGCTAGAGTGAGCATTAGCTGCCCAGAGGTAATGTCTGTAATTCTGTCTGCAGAGAAACATCTTTAAAAACAAGACTATTTACTGCCATTAAATACTTGCAAGAGGCTGTTTGTTTTCCTCAAGTTTTCCTTTTTTTACATGAATCACTGGAGATCAGTCAGATAACAGCAAAGGGAGCCTTTTCATCTCTGGACAACTCTTCAAAGAGGTGGATGAGAATTGAGCCACATGATGGCTTCCACTGAAGGAAGATGTACAATTAA
This sequence comes from Coracopsis vasa, assembly GCA_026283785.1. Classification (NCBI taxonomy): domain Eukaryota; kingdom Metazoa; phylum Chordata; class Aves; order Psittaciformes; family Psittacidae; genus Coracopsis; species Coracopsis vasa. The sequence continues at coordinate 6,220 of JANHGB010061941.1, forward strand.
ATCTATTTATTACTTAACCAATGGATTTTGACCTTTGTCAGTCTTTGAAGTTGTAAACATATTCTGTGGAAGATATGGGCTCTTTAGAAACTTCATGAACATGGATAGTTCCATTCACGTACGGTGTTTTTCATAATCTACTTCCACATTTGCATTAGAAACAGTACGTGAGCCACTTTAGCCATTTATAGGCTGTTCTCCTGAGAAATTTCATAAACCTTTTCTCTGTATCATAATTCTGTGCAGCTCACAAACATCGAAGTGAAAAACTGTCTTGCTGATTTAGTTCTAGATGTCAATTTTATGTAGATTAAGCAAGTATATATTATAAGCAATACTAAACTTCTTTTTCTTCTATGTGACTTTAGACTTGTAGGAAAAGAACCCGCAGGGCCTCATCCAAAACCTATTGAAACATCTGGGATCCTTTTTGTCTTGGTCCTTGGGCTGACATAGAATAAAAAGAAAATGCTTTTCTTCACCTAGCTTTGTTTTTCTTGAGTATATCTGTCTTCTGGCTACAGTCTCTGCTGCTGACTGTACCCTCTGTGCTCACAATGACAATAAGATTTCATGAAAATCTTTCGAACACTGATGAGGTCTTTTCACTGGGAGAGGAGAGCTTTAATGTCTAGTGAGGATTGCAGAGGAATTTGCTTCTTGAACTCCATTAGGCACCTCTCCTGGTTAAGCAGCACTTGAGGTACCTTAACTCATGGTGGCTTCCCAGCAGAGAAGGGATTGCAGAGATACTTGTTCCATCACAGACTACCGCAGACTTGTCTGGCATATTTCACATCTTCTGCTGTACCTGTAAGGGCTGGCATAATGCAGAGCTGAATTGATCTTGTGGTCAGCAAAATGCATTGGGAGTCTTCTGCATGAAAGTTCTTCTGCTACTACTGTACGTAATACTTTGTTTATTCACATTAGTATAACTTACTTAGATGGAGGGAAATTATAGAGAGAATGAATTTAAGTAATTCAGAATTTAAATACCCAGGCTGGCATTTGGCCAGGACATGGGAGTTAGCAACACTGAACTTGAGAAAAATGTTAGTGATGTTCATATATTTCCTTTCCTTGTTACAAAGAATTTGTGATTTCTGTAGTGACTGCTGCAGGTGACTGCACATCTGATGTTCCCCTTATGATGCATTATAGCTTTATTTGTGTTTCTAGATTGCTAGGGAGAAGACCGGTTACTCTGTTTTTTATCACTGATGAAAGAAGTTTTAATTGTGGATGGTGTATGGTTTAAGATGAGAAAGGAAAGCTTACTGTGATAAGAGCTCCAGCTATGAACTAAAGAACTGCCAAATCATGGTAACCACATCATGTATGGATGGGCTTCTTCTGCAGTGGCAGAACTTATCCATTTATCTGCTCATTGCTAACTGTAACATGAATTTAGTATCACTGCATAGTAGCACATCCAGTTTGAAAGAGGATACACTGAAAATGTGGGTGTTAGGATGTTTTTAGAGGCTAAGGGTTAGAAGACCTCAATTCTGTTTTCCACTAGAAGCTCCCTGTGTGATTGTAGTCAAAGCACATTCAAACATGAAAATCTAGATTTTGCATGGGAGCCAGGCACTTAAAAGTGAGGTGCTGTGCCATGGAGCTTTTGCAGTGCTCAAGGGCATTTTGTAGACTTGATCCTCAATCTCTCTGTTCCTTAGTATCTGCTACTTGCAAACTGTATGTAGCTGTCCTTCCTTACCAAGGAGGAATGGTGAGAGCAAGTGGCACAAGGCAGATGAAGTATCGTGATACCTGTATAAGTGCTATGTTTAAGACAGGTTGATAAAAACAATGATTCATACAACAAACCTGTTTAGTGTTATGGACATTCCTTAACAACAGTTAAAACTATTCTGTGCTTTCTGGTAGCTGATCCAATGCTCAGAATGAAAGCCTGGTCCTGCTCCCAGAAAACAGGATGACATCCACCGCATGTGACTCAGTTGACAATGTGACTTGTCTAAACTGCAGATTCCGTGTGTAATCAGGGAAGCAAGCAAGCCCCTCCAGGAGGCAGATTATACCTGGCCTCCTGGATTATATCCTAAAATGGGTGTCTAAGCCATTAGATATTAGGGAGCGGAGGACAAGCCGTTTTGAGGAGCCTGTCTCTTTCCACAAGCTAGTGAGGAGGGCTGGATGGTTAGCTTAGCCAAGGCACCTACCCCTTTGATGGCTAAGTAAATTTCAATGAATTCCACTGTGGTCTCCCTTCAGGTGACAAAGACCTGAAGAAGTTCAAGGGTTTAATCTCTCCTCATGATCCACAGGATATAGTGATATTAAAAGTCTAGAGCCACAGAAAATTTTTATAAAGCATTCTTACTGGGTAGTCTGTGATGAATGTTTTCTCCTTAGCTTCTTTACATGCCATTAATAAAATGAGTTCTGATAAACCCCCACCCACTATAAAAGAAAGGCTAATGCAGTTGAACTTTCTTTATGTTGGCTGGACAATGACAAATTATACTTCTCCTGTGTCAGCTAAATAATTAAAGCTTGATTTGTGAAACGTTACTTACCTGTAATGAGTCATCTGTGGTTAAGAGAGAAAACAGCAACAAGAAGGCAATGCATGTTTTAACTGGAAACTTGACTCCTTTTGCCTAAGCTAAAGCAAAATCAAATGAAGCCACTGTAATACAAATCCCTCTCCAGTTCCGGAGCCGTGCATACAGCCTTACATTGTCACTTCTGCTGTTATCTGAGGCCAGAAAAGAAGTGTGTTGATCCTGAATTGCTCAGGAGTATAAGGTTTGATCATTTGCTTCAATTTTCATGCTTTAGCAAGTCTTCAAATTTGGGAAACCAAACAGGTTTCTACAAAGCAAAAACCTTAAACTGTATGCCACAGCTTGAATGGTTGGAAGGACTGTTTCATACAGACAATAATTTGGACAGTTCACGAAGGCTTATTGGCCATTACTGGAATGAAGCATATACAATGCTGCAATTCTTGTTGTGAGAGAAATAGTGGCAGAGAGACTGAGACATATTTTATACACACTGCTACTCTTCCTTATATTTTGTAACCCTTTCAGATCTCTATTGAAAACCTATGTAATAAAGGCATCTCACATTTAATATAATGAATTACCTAAATATCACAATAAAATTAAGCATGGACAAGGGCATCTGTAAGTCATTCAGAAAATGAAAACTGATGTATGAAGTTCCTCACCTTTTCAGATCCTTCTCTTCCATATTCTCTGTTATTCCTTAAATAAGTGAATATATACTTCTACTGTGGGGACTCCTTGATCCCTTGAAATGCAGGATGTGTGAAGCTTTTATCTATATTTCTTAGAGAAAAAAAATGAGGGGGGGGGGAAAGTGATGCAGATGGATCAGTATAAACATATATGACAGTAGCTTGGAGCTGCATGCAGTAGCATAAGTAAACAGAGTGACAGGATGACTTTTCAAAACAAGCTTGTCATGTTTATGCTTGTTATCAACTCTCCTGACAACGATTTTCCCATCAGCTAACTGGAGACTTAATTAGAGCATAAACACAGTCATACCCCCACACCTCCTGCCTTCCCCCAGCTAAGCACTGGGTCATTACTGGGAGGAGAGAACACAAGTGGGAAAGAAAGAAAGGGAGAGAGAAAGAGGAGAGAAATGAGGAAGATTTGGAAGAAGTAAGGAATGAAGAAAAATCATTATTTTGATTGATAACATTACACCGGTTTTAAAGGAAACAAACAGTGCTTTTCCATGTTTTGTTCCAGGTTTTGCAAGACAGTTCATAGGAGCAATGAGGCCAGACCACTCCACTGAGAGAAATGAGGTTAATTTCTGTGGTTTCTGCCTGTAAATGCTACTAATGAAAGAAATGCAAATTCCTCCATTGTTTGTTAAGATGCATCCCTCACCCTCATGCAGAGTAGCTGCTCTGTGTAATGAAGATCCTTCCTGTGCACATGACATAGCAAGTTGTAGGATGCTTTTGGCAGGCTGTGCTTTTGGGGAGTAGAGATAGATGCTAATTGCTCCCCTGGAGCTTGTACAGTGGCTTCACATCAATTAAAAGTGTGGTTCATTTTGCAGTATCCAGTCCCTGTGCATAGTTCCATGTATCACGCCCAGACTAGAGCTGCGTGATAGACACCAGTAGTGACTGGAGTAACTTTGAGCATTTTCCTAACAAAGTTATTCTTCATAATGATGTATTTTCATCTACTACTACTTTTAAAAGTTTGTGATTTTGTAGCTAGTAATGAATCTGAATTTGCTGTTTCTTTTTATTATTTCAATAATTTCCTGGAATTTACCCTGTCCAGTATAGGTGGTAAACCATGTCATTGGTAGCAAGGAATTTTGTGTCACTAGTGTCAGTTAAACCCAGGTACTATTAATTGTAGCCTATTGCTTCTGACTTGTCAGAGTTGCCTTGCCAATACAAGCATTCATGAATTCAGACCTTTTCTTCAGTTGTATTATTAAAAAGCACAGCTGAAGATCAATGACATGGCAACCTATTGGAGACACTGACCCAGAACAAGCCCAGAGATGGTGGTAGTCAAACCCTAGACTAAACTATAGCACAGATGCCTCTGCAATGTGCATAAACAAATGTTATATCCTCTGGGTGGTTTCCAGGCAAATGAATAAAATGGCTTCCATTTGAGTAATCAGAAGGTGTTAAACAGTAGCTAATAGAAACCCAGATTTTAAATCAACATGTCCAGATGTTTTGTTTCTGTAGGAGATGTTAAAGAAGCTATTGGAATAGTTGTTCTTATTTGGTCTGACTTTAGAAAAGACCTAGGAAGATTCTGAAGAAGTGTGAAACTCTAGATAACCTTGATCCTGGTGCTATATAGACATTTGTCAGTCTAGGACAGAAAAATTGAATGGATAGTCTGAGTCTACATCAAGAAGGAGATAATGGTAAATAATTAAACTAGTACAAATCAACACAAGGAATATGAAAAATGAAGCTTATTTTTACTGCTTAGGCTAGTTCACTTGTTATAGATAATAGCATTGATGTAATAGATTTTGTAAAATGTTTGACAGATGTTGCGCTGCTTTTTGCTTCAAAGCCTAGATAAAATAAAAGCAACATAGCATGTATTAAAGGAACTAAAATTTGGAGGCATATCAAATCTCAAAATAAAACTGTAAACAGGGAACCATGAGTGAACAGATGCATGGGTATGAAGAGATCACTGTTTTTCCTATAATATTTAGTATTTTCATAAAGAACCTTGAAGGGGAAAAAAAAAAAAGTGCTGACTGAGCTTACAAAAGGCACAAAGATTAATGGAAGAATAATAAACTAAAAAAAAAAAAGATCAGTCACTATTACAGAAAAGCATAGGCCAGTATGTGATTTAGTTAGGTCAAATAGGGAAAAATGGTAGCAAGGAAGCAGATACATCTTATCTATAAGAACCTGGAAAGGACAAGAAGGATCAGCAGAAAATTTTTGGTTTTGCTAGTATTATAATTATATCTTCTATTTAATGTAGTGCCTAGGAACACCTGCCTACAGCAAGGACTCTGTGATGCTGCAGATACAGAATAAAAATACAACTTCTGTATTGCAGAAGCTGCCAGTGAAATTTTGCATACAAAAGGCTTGTATCATTTTTGTATGTATGAGCAGGATGTTTTTGAATTGGATTGAGAAGCACCTGAACTGGGCTCTAAGGTGACAGACAGATGTATGGAGATGCATTGAAATCACAGAGATGACTAAAGGACTGGAAAGCCTGCCTCATATGAAATGCTTATTGTGTTCAAACCAGTAAAAATGTCTAAGAGAAGCTATAAGTATCTTCCTTACACTTTGTAAGTTATGAATGGCTGAAAAGTGGGAAGAAAGGGCTTTTCAAATCTGTAAAACAAGGATATCACTTAAATATAGTTAGACTTGGTAACAAACCCTCCTTCCCCCTTTTTTAACAGCACTGACATAACTCACAAGGTCCAAGAAATGGTGAATGAAGGCTGGTTGTTTTTATGTATACACTTTAGTTAAAAAAATATTAATTCAGAGAAATCATTTGGTCAGACCATATCAGTCCTTTTTGCTTTTATTTATCTATGAATTTAGGAAATCTATTATCATATTCTTTTAATCTGATTTTCTTTGCCAGTGAACAACCGAAAGCTACTGTTATACTCAGGGAACTGAAATTTTAACAGGCTTTGATCTAAGTGTCTTATCTCTTGGGGTAAATTATATCCTCACTGTGATAAAAGAAGTGATAGCATCCTGGACCATTTGCTGTTGTTTGTTGCACACATTTATTAAGACAAATACGTCAGCGTTAATTCAACCACATTGTTCCCACAGTGTTTCTCAGAAGGAACTAGGTACCAGAATTTTTAATCTGTTGTCATTGGCTTTCACAGTACTCTCCCAGCTGAGAAGGTCCCAGTGAAATTATATGTTCTTTTAAGATGGGTCACTTAGCTGAAGGAAGGATGAAAATACCACATGGAGTTTCAGCTGCATAATTTCTAGTGATTATTGTAGGATCCTGTGTTCCTGGGCCTTGGGCAATGCTTTGAAAAATGAAGGGGCTATTGCCCAACCTTTATATCTCTGAAAGGAGATAAAATTAGAGCAGTTTTTAGAATAGCCCCTGCAGGTTCACTGAGCAGTTGCCTTCAAAGGAAATTTCCTTATCTCAATAAACAAGAAAACAGAAGCACCTGGGTTTGGACGCATCAGACTTCTACTTGGGAATACTAGCTTTTAAAAATCAGATAGCTAAACAAAAGAAAGTGTTATCATCAATGAGAAATCATAATGTATCTGTGCATGCTTTATCCTAAAGTGATGTTATGTAGTTCTACTTATATAATCCCATTACTCCAGAGTAATACCATCAAGGCTTTATGACTAGCTGAGTTACCTTGGGCAAAGCATCTTAGTTTACAGCAATACTTTTGACCCTGCCTGTAGACTTTCCAAAGACACTAAGCTCCCTGAAAACTACTTTCTTTTTTTAAAAAATGCATTGGGAAATTCTCCTTAACTGGAATAAACTATGGTGCAATCATAATTTACATGCAATCCACTTCATAGGGTGATTTTGTTCAGACATATCCAGTGTGGATAGTCTCTACCATTCAATAGACTGTAACAGAGGAAGTTAAGTGCCAAACCTCTCTCAGGAGCAATTAAATTATAGATAATGTGGGCTAATCTAACACAACATAGTATAGTATGTGAGCAGGACAGCTGAGTCAAGATGAAGTACATTTTTTTGTTGATTTGCTTTTCCGTCAGTCCAAAATTGCTTTTAGTGCACATTGTGCTTCTGAAGGACTTAAAATGCTTTTGTTTGGAAAGGACCTTAAAGATCCCCTAGTCCCAAGCCCCCTGACACTAGACCACGTTGCTCAAAGCCCCGAAACTTGGTTTTATCTACTGTCAGTTATCCCAAGGAGGCCAGGTTTATATTTGAATAGGAATTCAAATAAGGAAAAGAAAAGGTTCCTTTCAAAAATATAACTACTGGGAGTGAATTAACTACTGTCAATAGTGGTATGAAAGATCGTGGTCTTTTGTGGACAAATCATCTCTGTGCAGGATAATGGTCAATTTGTATTTCTTTTAGCAGTGTCAATCAAAATCTCTAAGTGTCCTTTGCAGGTCTCGGTGAGCGTGCTTGGCAAGTCTGAAGCCACAGACAAATTAAACAAATTGTTTGCTCCTTAGCTGGAATACACAACATTGAATATTCCTTTGTTCTTGACAATCAGCTTTCTGATTAATGAGTAATTCTTGTTTCTGATTTTATTTAAGGTGTACTTACTGTCAGGAGCCTAGTTGGAATAGTGGGACCTAGGATAGAAGTTGGTAGTGAGATTTTAATAAATATTCACAAAGAAGTGTCCATGACCATCTCTTAACAACAGGAACGGACAAGTATAACTCAGGAGAAATGAATTAAGCTTTTTTACCATGCAGACTGATACTGAAAGGCTGCAATGTCCACATCACATTTGCTTTCTCTCCTTTCAGCTGTAATTTGGGAGCTAAAGCTAAACTAGGCAGTTTTAACACTAAATTTTCTCTGAATTACTAAATTAAATGCTTAACAACTGATGTGGTGTGGAAAAATCAGCTATATCCATCTGTAAGCAGTCTTTGAAAACATTACAGGCTTACTCTTTCTGATCTGGTCACCTAGAAAATACTAAATTGAGCAGCAAGAAAGTTTTTTTAGAAGGTACAAGGAAAGTATTTCAACACTTCCAACAGGAGACTGAAGCCTGTTGTTCAATGTGATCCTCCCGGCTTTATCAGTGTAACAGAATGATACTGATTTGTATCATCTGAAACATGTCTGGAGGGACTGAAAGATGTCACCTCACCAACACCCTCTCTCAAAAAAAGGGAAGAGTGATAACATCTCAGTAAAATTTCTGTGAATGCTTGTTTTTTGGTCTCTTTATAGAAAACAAAAATGAGGAGTCAAAGGAAGCCAACGACTACAGAGAATTTATGCTAAAAGCTCACCCTGGCTGACAATTTTTTTTTCTCCTTCTCTGTATGACACTTTCTGGTTGGCAGTGAGTTTTTATGTGTCACTGTCTTTAACCCTGAATACCGCAAACTGGCTTGGGAATCAGGATTGTTAGTCTGCTGATTCACTGCAGCTTTGGGCAAATCACTGAGCTAAAATTTCAGATGTGTTATGTTCTGGTGCTACCTTAGCCATTTCAGACTGCTCTGACTTTATGCTCAAGGCACCTGCTCTCAGGAATGTGAATGGAATCTCAACAGCATCTGCTAATGAAGATTTCATGGACACTGCTCCTCTCCGTGCAAGGCAAAGTCTCTCCTGCTTCCTGTGGGTGGGCCAGGGGAGTGGAGACAAATCCTGCCCTCTGCCTCTCTGCTGGCTCTTTGAGCCTTGCTGAAAGTCTAGGAACTCTTTTGTAAAACAATATCCTCAGAGACTCTATTAGGTGCCGTGATACAAACAGGTCTATCTCTAGCTCTCCAGACTTGAGTTGGATGTCACATCCTACACCTCACTGGCACGCTCTTGATGTGATTTCACATCAAAACATACGGACATAAATGAGAATGAATATGGAAATTATTACTATAATGAAATGGAAAGAATAATAACAATAACAATAGCAATAACAATAATAATAATTATAGTAGTAGTGTGTCAGAGTCACATGGTGAATTAATTTACTATATTTAAGCCAGAAAAAAATTAATCATCTCTACTATGTTAGTCAAATATACAGCAACTCTATGTGTAGTTTCCTTTTCTTCTGTTGTCCCACTCCCAGCACCCACTTGCTCTAAGATGTCCTCCAGCATTTGCTGCCTCTTTTCCCACCTCTTTCCATGTTCCTTAACGTACCAGCCCAGGTACCTCAACCCAGCATTGCATTGCCCAAGGCACCAGTAACCTCTGCCTGCATCTGAGTAGCTGCCTGCAGGAGTCCAACAGGACTCTGGGGTGGCTGTTTTCAGGGGCCTAAAGAAACAAACCACCCGTATGATTCTTTAGGTAAGCTTATTTCTTTAGCAGAGGTAAGATATGACCGAGTTGTAAGAGCTGGTCAAGTCTACAATATCTGCAGAAATTCAGGCTGCCTTAACCCATCATGTATGTAAACCTTACCAGTGAGTGAGGGTTGATCTTGTCTACAAGTAAGAAGTGGGAAGTGCCAGAACTGTCCAAATGCCCCCACGTAAAGTTATCTCTGCAGTATTTTTTCAATAACTTCAAATTACAGGTGAATCAGAGACCAAATATGTCCCTTTCCATGGAAGTTGATTGCTAAAATACAAAAAACTTTAGTTTTGGAGTGTCTTTTCCAAATTACCTCAAAGCTAATTTATCTTTATTTGCAGGCTGAATGGCCAAATCAACCCTGCAGTGATTGGGACCCAGATGTTTTCTGTGCAGGGGTAAGTAAACAATATTTTATTAAGAGGTCTGTTTTGCAAATGATTTAATCAAAGGGTTGCTACAATAAGCAATAAAGCTATATTCTACCAAAACCCCCTGCTACCTTTATTCGAGTAAGCTAATTGCATTGCTCAGTGTTGAAGATAAGTGAAAAGAAAATAAAAATGCAAAGAAAACTCTAATATTTAGGAATGTGCAGCTCCAAAAAAGTTATGGTCTTAAACTGGATCAGGCTAATCTTTAGTTTAGAAATTATGATGTTTGCAAATAGTAATGTCATTTGCTAGTGATAAATCTTCTAAATTTTAACCTCTCAGCAGAAGGAATGTTGTTAATACTTAAGAGAAGAAGCAACTGCCTCCCTCCACCCCTGCTATCTAAGATGTATCAGGTCCCAGTGTTTCAAAGTATTAACTAGATATCTGCCTTTGCTTTCCCAGGGAGCACTCACTTTTCCAGCTGTCTAAGAAGTACAATTTTGGCCTTGTCTTCCTTTTGCATCTAACAATTTGACATAACTGGTTATTTGGTGCTACAAATTAAAGTTTATGGCCACAAGCAAACAAGCAACAATGCTGATCTAACAGCTCGCTGCTGCCACAGGAATGATCTCTCTTCATCCTCCTCCCTGCTCTATGCCTTCCTTTCCTATTCTTCCCTCTCACAGTCCTGTCCCCACTTTGTCTCACCTTTTTACCTGTTTGCTTGAGCCAATTCAACCAGTCAAAAGAGAATTATCCAACTTTCTGGTTATTTTTTTACAAGCTGGTGGGGGTGTGTGTGAATTGACTGATGGTGAAATCTGAAAAGCACTGTGGTCAGCAAAAGGTGAGTGGCAGTACAACATAGCCAGGACCACAAGTGTTTTTCCACGTGGAGGTGGGATCTCCACTTTCTGTCAAAACATTTTCTATGTTCTTTTTCGCACATCATCTCGTTTTCAGTATTTCTCCTGTTAATGTTTTCCATATTATTTTGATTCAATTTTGTGTCCTTCAAGTGGGAACAGAGTATCCTGCTTGAACTCTTTAGTGTCTTTAGAGGAAAATTTTCCTCTGAGTGTGGACACCAATTCCCTTTCAAATGTCAGAAGGTCTGTAAAGGCCTTTGAAAACAGTTTATGTTGTATTTGAAGGGGGGACCGGGGAAGTAAGATCTCTGATTTCAAACTACTCTCTTTGATGCCTCTCAGTCTGAAGTGGATTGAAACCACCAAGACTGCATTTGCTATGCCAGCATTTGAGAACAGAAATAAGCTTCAAATGGAAAGACTGGATTTGGCTCTGAAGATTTCAAAATTATGTTCTATATAGAGTTTATTGCTATTGTGTATACTTTAAGAGTGCTTTTGATCTCAATTCTGTCAACATAAAGTCTATAGACTTAAGTGCATTCACAAAGTGTAGTAAAAGAAAAAAATCAAGGTTCTTCATATGCACCTTGTTTCAACCAAACACCTGGTTTTGACCAAAGTAATTCTGTAAATTTCAGGTATTTTTTCAATTGTCTTTGACCAGATGGCATGTGGGGAAATTAAATGACTATTCTCTCTACTTTCCTTGCTATATTTCATTTTCTCACTTTTTTTTTTATTTATTAATTGAGAAAAAAATTATGGATTTTTATAGTGTTGAATGGCCTCAAAGTCAAACTCAGGTGAGATTGAAAAGGCATTTATTTTTTTTGTTTCAGGAAATTAAAAGACATTATGTATAAATGACTTTGTTTACTTTCTATTCTACCCTTTGGCTTTGCCAGCTTTGGAAACTCTGGCTGTAAAATGAAGCACACTTTTGACAGTATGCATGGATTAGCCGTAAAGCAGAGTGCATAAAACTCCTGACCTTTTTTTTTGTTCCTGAGGAAATTGCCAACCTCACCATGCTGGAAGAAAGTCATATCCAGCACAGAAACTCATGTCTCTGTAACAGGGAGATGGTAATCTCTTGCAGCTTCTGTCAGCATTGTTTTTGGGCAGGCATGTCTTCTCTGACAGGGATGCCATGGCTGTCTTCAGGTGGTGCTTTGTCTGAGTTGGCTGCTGAAACATTTATTCTAAAGAAAGGAGCATCAACCCCACTGAAGATGGAAAGGAAAAAGGAAAAAAGAGACCCCTGGACCTGATTTTTGTCTTGCATGTGATGGTCATACTAAGCTTGCTGGAAGAGAATGACATGCTGACTTCCTGATTCATGAAGCAGAATTACCCATGGATATGCTCTGCTCATCTCATCACAGACCATGTGATACACAGCACATACTATTTTATACCCACTGCTATTTTAAAGTTGTGCCAGAGTTTTACAGAAACCTACTCACCTGTCAAAGTATAAAACATGTTCTTACAAATGGATTAATATATGCTTTTCATTAGCTGCATTTTCATTTTATTCATATTGTTCTCCTTACAAGTAGTTATTGTGGGTAGAGTTGACTTTATTTTGTGCAGATAAAATATTGAAATGTACCCTGTAAAAAGTATAGAGGGTTTCAATAGAAACTGCAGACTTGCCATTAGTAGTGTATGACAGCAAGAGGGATTTTGCCCAGTGCTACTTATTTTACCAGGGAAATAATGCAGGAAAAGGTCAAAAATGCTCTTTGGCACTTTCACAAAAATGTCCTGTGAATTTCTCTTTTTTTAATTTTCCACCTCTTGCATTCTGTGCATTCTTCTGGATAGTTAGGTCTGAAAGCTGATGGTCTTTCTCACCCTTACTATTTAGTATTCGGTCTCCTCACAAATGCTTTCATGCTCAGGCTATTAGATCAACTGAAGCTGGTTCTAAGAATTCTCTGTCCACCCTACAATGAAGAGTTTGTTTCCATTCAAACTAGTAGAAATAAGTATCCAAGGACATGGGAAGATTTTTCACTAGACAAAGCTTTAATTAACTGTTGCATACATATGGACAGGCTTTGGGAGAAAAATACATTTAGACAAGAGAAGCTGTATTTAAAAGCAAAGAAACAGACTTCGGCTACATGATATTGCCTGCCTATATGTAATATGAAAACTAAACAAAGCTACACTTGAGTTGAGTTTGCTAATAATTTTAGGTATCTCTTCTACTATTGACAGGATTCTGTGGTCATACTGATGGTAAACACTCTGCCAGCAATTTCTGCTACTTCATTGTCAAAACCAGGTTAGAACTATCCTCTGAATGTAAAATACAATTTTGTAGCTTTTCCTGTAAAAAAGAGAGGTTAACTACTTCTATGCTAGTAGCTAAAACAGGTCAGGCAGTGTTCTCAGTTCTGAAGTCAACTGGTTTAACACATTTCACATCGCCATAGCTAATATCTCCCAGCTCCCCAAAACAGGGTAATTGCATTCAAACTGCCTATTGGGAATGGTCCTGACCTCTGTTATCTCCCAGTTACCTACAAAAAGTGATCTGGGAGTGCTGTAGTTGATTTAGATTGAAACTGTGCCCAGGGATTGTGCTAGTGATCTGGAAGCTCAGGTAGTAGCAGTTGAGCTATAGTAGCTAACCTGGCCATGCTTGGTTGGCTAGTAGAGATTTAGCCTTGGGTTTTTGGGTCCTCTGTCATATATGGTCAAATGTAGTCACAGACATGGAGACAAAATTAACTTGACCTTCAGAGAAGACTGCAAGCCAGCAGAAAGATATGTTGCTTTAGCCATTTTCTTGCAGAGTTTGTTTAATAGTTTGATGAAAGGAAAACAGGGTAGGCAGCTCATGCACAACTACATTGAACATGGACAATTTCCCTGTTATGAGGCCCTCGCTTCAAATGCACATATGGTTGATACAAATTTTCAGTGACTACTGGGGATTTTCTCTGAGATATTCAAACAATTTTACCTGTCACAGTTGGTGACTGTGCTTTGATACGTGAAGGGTGACAGATGACTCCTCCTCTACAGAGACAGGAAAGAAAAACAGAAAGTAGTAACCAGCAACTTTTGAAAGAAAAAGGCTTTTATAAATAGTACTGATACAAAACATCAGTCACATCATGTAACATACTTCAACTTGTTTACTGCTGAAGTAAAGATAAGACTGTAAATGCAAAGATTTTTTTGGAACTTCCTGCTCTGTGCAAACACTGCGTTATAATAAAGTATATATGAGAGATTTTGCAAATATCAATGTAAAGTTACTTAACTGATTGATTTGAATCTATCTCTGTGTATGTACCTTTCATTTGATCAGGTGATCTGCATGTTCTGCAGTCTGTTGAAGACTGAAGAATTACACACCATCTCTCATAAATCTGCAGAAAGGAAGATTTTGCAGGAAACCTAGGAAAACCAGAGTACTTCCATGAAACTACTGGTTTAAATGAGGCTAACTTGACTTCTGTCAAAGGAGTAATGTTGTAATCTAAACAAAAATATATTAGAGATAAACATATCACTCATCAAGGTTGTCACAACCACCGTTGGCTTTAGAATAGGGAATTTTCAAGTGTACTTAGATTTTGAAGTGCAGAGACAGGCAGTATAATCTTAAAATTTAATCTGCTATGGAAAAGACCAACTCCAAAGCACAGGGATATTCAAAGTGATATTGAAAAGCTGTAATATCAAGTATGATGTCCAGGTGGGAGAACTGTTATAAGGCTGTAATGGGATAATAGATAGCACAGGTGATAATAATTTCTATGTATTTTATGAGTGTCTTTTCAAAGCATATAAGATTCTATTCAAAAGCAATAAAATACAAACAAATAAAAATGGAAAAAATAAACTAGAAGAATTAAAACCAGTACCTATGGCAAGTTTAAAAGATAAGAGATACTGTGATTGTACATGGCTGAAATCCTGCAATTCTTTTTCAGAGATGTCTTTTTCAGACTTTGGTAGCCTTTGCGCTTATCTGTGAAGGCCTGACCCAGTTCTATGTAGAAAGCTAATGGAACACAGCATCAATCACTAAGGAAAGACTGATGAAACTAGCATGTGTTTTTATGAAGGATAATACAGTGTTGTATTCTGAGAGTAAAATTAGAGACCTAATGATGAAAAGAAAATAGTAGGATGAAGGAGCCATAAGCATTTTCTCTAAGCAGTCTGAAAACTCAAACAGTAAAAACTCGTTCTGAGGAAATATGTCTTATATCATGACTTAGAAGCCATTAGACATACAGACATATTTTTCTTCTTGAGAGAATTTTCTGCATTTGTGGAGGTTCCTTCACTTCAAACCAGTGTAAACCTCCTATGTTGAAGCCCACTGTTTTACCTTATCAGAAGGCCTCATCCTTCTTAACACCTAGCAGTTGTTTCCTTCTTTATTATAGCTATATTCACTCCAGCAAATAGCACATCTAACAGACCTTATCTGTAAGACAAACCAGTTGTTAATGAGGACCCTGGTACATATAGTGCATGCTTTGGAGGAGTTTATTTTGCACTAGTTCTCACCTGGTTCTGTGGACTGAAAACTCATTCTAGTTGGACTGCTTTTTTGATCACCTGAAGCACAACTTTTGGTTTGAGAGGAATCTATTTGTTGTGCTCTGAGACTGCTCCATGGTAGGAACTGAAGGACAGCAAGTGGGTTAACTGCTGCAAATGAATGTCAGAAGTGTACTACTGGTTCTTAGAACAATAGTGCAGATGTATGAAGTTCTTTTTCCATGTGTATGCTCATCTTGCTAGCCCCGTGACTTTTTGGTAGATTTTTGGTAATTAGAACAAACACTTTGTTTGGAAAAGCTACCATCCTACAGGAATGTGCAGAAATGACTGCAGCTCACTGTTCTGTTGGAACAGAAAAACCTCATGATCTTCTCTGTCTTTTGGGAGACCTTTTTCCAAGCAATGCCCCAAAAAATGTATATGGAGGGAAAAGTTTGCTTTCTTCTGAAAAAATACTCTAAAAAAATGCAGAGTGTGTGGCATACCAGAAGTCTGAGGCAAGTCTGTCATATTGGCCAAGTAATAATGAAAAATATGGGAGAGAAACATGCAGTTTGCTTTTATGAGGCAAATGAAAAGGCAAGGCAGGAAAGATGTAGTTTTGTGAGAGCTTGAGCTGAAGAACCCGATTCCCTACAGACTCCTGTCTCTTGGGCTTTTTGGTGTCTCAAGAAGAGTAGCCTCTAGCTGAAGCTTCTCTCATGGTGGGGCTATTTACAAGAGCTCCTGTGGGAGTTTTCTGGTGACGGATGAGGTGTATGCTCATGCTTCTTATCAGCGCATCTAGGAAAAGCATCTACAGTTATGCACACACAGAGTCTCCCTGAACAACTCTCTTTTTTTCATGGTAAATATAATTAAGATCCATCCTACACTTTTATAAAGTATTGAAAATGTTTTTAAAAAGTATATAAAAAGTTAAGTAATTTTTATTACTGCACTGTCTATATTAAATATATATTTTTAAGGAAGTAAAAAAATATTCATATATCCAATGAAGTGTCAATATTCAAATTTTTTTTTTTAAAGTAATACCTTTGTGAAGACACTCCCTTACTTGTATTTTTTGGACAAGGATTGTTTTTTGGATAGCATGGCTAAGTTAGCTTCTCTCGACTTACTAAATAAAAAGGTGCTGTGAAGCATTCTGATTGTCTATAAAATGAAATTACTGGAAAAATAAACGAGTGTGAAAGGAAGCATCTCTATAATGGTAATTTTGTGGAAATTGACTGTAAGTGGGAATAGATTGAAATACTTGCCAGAAGGGCTGGCTCCCTCAGTGGGCTGAGGTATAAGGACAAGCATGGGGCATTTGCAACCTGTCATCTCCTGGGTGACGGCAAGAGGCAGTCTCCATCTTCTGGCCCTGGACTGAGCTGCACAAGGGTGTGCCAGCTGCTGATGCTCCTCAGGTTTTGCTGCCCAACTCCACATGGACAAGGCCACCATAAAACTAGAATCATTCCTGAGTCTGTCTTGGCTCTTGACTTGTTTCACTTCGGACTTTAAAGATGCAGAGATGTCTCTTTATATTATCTTATCTGGTCACAAAAATGTTTAAACTTTTCTGAGGTATGTGAAAGCTTTTTCTGCTCAAACTGACATGTCAAAACCACCTGATTTTCATAAAAGTCTAGTACAGCTAAGTGTTGAAAGGTCTTTAATTCATTTGATCCCACCAATACTTAATACCAAAAGAAACCACCCTTAAATAATAACAGAATTTGTTAATAATAATCACTTGCTCATTGTATTCCTCTTATAACTAATTGTTATAAGGCACTGATTCTTACCCATGGTGTTACCTTATTCATTGGTGACATTATGAGGATGTTAGCCAAATGAACTTTGTAACTAATCACACTTTTCTTTGGAAATAAACAACAAAATTAATTTTGTTCTCCATAGTCTGACTTTTCTTCACATTATCTTTTCCAAAGTTCGTCTTTCTTAATTAAAAATGTGTGAAAAATTTTCTCTAATTAGTTTCCAATTGCAAACAACATCTTGACCTCATTTGTCAGAAAATGCAGAGCTGGACTGTATCATTTAACAAGGGAATACCACACATGTATGATTAATGTATGGCACTTCCCATGACCCTACTTGACTCCCTTTGTGAATATTTAATGTATTCAGCATTATATTTTCAATCTCAGATGACTTAAAAGTCAAGAGCTCATAGCACAAAATTCTTCATATTTTCAAATGAACAATAATAAATAAAAAACAGACCTTCGAGATAACAAGAATTACTTTATTATTTATTTATTATTCTTTATAATAATTGCAAAAAAATAAAATACAATTGAAGACTGTAGAAAAGACATGTTCCATATCCCTTGTTCATCTTAAATCTAAACAGAAATGTGCTGGGGCGAAGGGAAGGTGGAGATGCAGAGAGATGCATCTCAAAAACCTGGCAGGATATCCAGGCTTTCGTCTGGGAAGAAAAGGCAGAGTAAGAGAAGGTTTTGAGGACAGCACACCAAAATCCCCCTGGCTGGCAGACTGGAATGCCTTGTTATATCACCAATAATAAATGGGTTGACCTGACCAAGACCATATAATTTGTGCCCTCAAATCTATTACTGATTTTTATGAATGTAGAGCATGGAGTCATCTTCTCCAGAATAAAAACTTTTGTTGATGGAAGAACTCAGTTACCATAAGATCCATATATACCCCTTTGTCTTCTACAGCATACACCACTCTGCAGGAGGGTCATATCACTTCAGATTCTTCACCTTTGAGCTCCCAGTCCTTCTTGGAACAATGCCATGCGTGCTGGTCGGACAAAACTCCCATTGAGAGCACTGGAATTTTGCTTGAGTCCAACATTAAGAACCAGCTCTTGTTTTGTCCCAAAACAAAAGGACAAGAAGGATTCCCACTGTTTTTTATTTAACTTGGGGCCACATTATAATTCTCAGAAGTATCCATGTCCTTCTTTAAGCAGCAGGGAGACTATGCAGTCTGTGTATCCTTTTTGAGGTTCAGTCTTCTCTGCGTGTGAACCTGTGCTATCCAAATAGTTTACACACCTTTAGGAACAAATAATAATGAGTCTGGTGTAGATTTTGTATGAGCAAATAGGTGTCCATATTGTAACTTTAGATTTCCTTTGAAATTTTCTTATTCTGCTCCTTTCATGTGCTTGAGTGGTTTCACAGCTTCATACAGTATGATTTCATTCCATCTTAATTCATCATGGCTCAAATATGTGAGCTCACAATACTCAAATTCAGGTGAGAACTAAGACTATACTATGCTGTGCTGGTGTAATTCGCTGCTAATCAGTCATTTGCAGCTTCATCAGTATAATTTGTCGCTTTGTGGTCATATAAATTAACCCAGAGTCAGAAGCAAATGATAGGTTCTTGCTAAAAAATTAGATATACTATTCCTTTGTTAATTTTTATTAGCTAGTTTTGGTAAATATCATAGCAGAAGCAAACACAATGACAAGAAATGGAATTGTGGCTTTGTAGGTGTCAGTAACAAAATAATCATTGATTATAAGAAGGACAGATTTTTTTCTACATATGTAAATTTAATAAGAATATGTGTTTGTGATGATAAGGTTATTTGTTTACAGATGTGCCTACTTTATATTTGTCTTTTTTTCTTTTCTCGTTCCCATCAGATACTACACATTTTAAGGTTAAGTATCTTCCCAAAATGTAGGTTTATTTAAATTAAAACTAATCGAAACACATGAATCAGAAAAAAAAATCAGCTAAGCTAATAAGTCTAGTAGTTTGAGAAGGCCATAAAATAATCATAGATTTTATTAAAGGTCATTTTAACAATGTGGTGTGCTCACAGCATAATGCATCCATAATAACAGCAGAAAAACTAGCTGAACGCATATATGGCAAAATGTGAAAGTGCAGTCATTTTCAGCAGTGGTTTGCTGCATTTCCACACTTGATTTTGCATATGAGTTGTGTGCTGTATTTTAAGGTGTGAAATGTGAATTAAAGATGCATTGAGAGACTGAATGATCCAAAAGCAAGCCCTGTGCAACTGGATCCTCACAGCCCTTGGCTGGATTCAGGCAACAGGGCCTCTGGAGAGCAGTGTAGAAGGCTGGGATTAGGTTACCTGAGAATTTTTACTTTAAAATGTATTTTCTGGAGGACCATGATAAATCTATAAGCACTAGTTCTGGGCAGATATAATAAATGCCTTGTTAGGAAATATGTGGCAAAACAAGATCTTTGGTTTTGAGGAACAGCCACAGTAGGTTTTGAAGGTGTCATGGTTTAAGCCCAGTCAGAAACTCAGAACCACGCAGCCACTCTTTCATCCCTCCCCTTTCTCCTCCCAGCTCCCGGAGGGATGGGTAGGAGAATCAGAAGAATGTAACTCCCATGGGTTGAGATAAGAACAGTCCAGTAACTAAAGTATAACACAAACCACTACTGCTACATCGATAATAATAATGATAAGGGAAGTAACAAGGAGAGAGAATACAACCGCTCACCACCCGCCGACTGATACCCAGCCCGACCCGAGCAGTGATCTCACTCTTCCGGGTAACTGCCCCCAGTTTATATAGTGGGCATGACGTGCTGCGGTATGGAATACTTCTTTGGCTAATTTGGGTCAGGTGTCCTGTCTCTGCTTCCTCCTGGCTTTCCCTCCTCCCTGGCAGAGCATGAGACTCAGAAAGTCCT
>JANHGB010061948.1:2527-15351 GCA_026283785.1 Coracopsis vasa
GGAGCAACCTGCTCTAGTGGAAGGTGTCCCTGCCTGTGGCAATGGGGTTGGAACTGGATGAGCTTTAAGGTCCCTTCCAACCCAAACCATTCTATGAAAATGGAAATCACTCATGAGACCATTTCTCAGATTTAGAAACATGAGCAGTTACCGATTCAATTAAAGGTGTTTTCTGATACAGGAAATGTTGTCTTTAATTCTCAAGGCCGGTAGTAATGACCTTCCCCTACTATGGGAAGTTACGTCAATAGCATCCTTAAAGCATTTGTTAAAGTAATTGTGTGATACCATGAGACTTGCATTCAACAACCAAAATGAACCATACACTAGAAAAATATTATGCAAATGCTTAAGCATCAATTATGTTATATTTTCCACACAAGTTATCCTACTGCTTTTCAACAGAACTACCCATGTGTGTAAACGCAGTGTACCAACATACAGTATTGTGATGTGATGTTGGATGGCAACCCTGGAGTACTGATGAAGGGCCTCTCTTTTGGTCATTAGCTACTACACGAGTAATGCAGTCAGAGATGATCCAAGCACAGTATCCTCCAATCTCCCCTACACTGACAGCCATTTCCAGGCCTGTCTTCCCAAGATTCACTTTCACAGGTTATTCACCTATCCATTTCAGTCATCAGCTACTGAGGAAGCAGTGACAAGGACTCTCCTACACTTCAGTCTGACCAGTTGTAACACTTCTTAAAGCATCAATTAATCTCATTCTAATAGGGACAAATGCTGAAAGCTCCCGAAGTGGTCAAAAGGAAACTGAACGTAAGAAGTGGTTTGGGTTAGGCAAAATATTGTGCTTTTATTTCCATTTTCTGCAGAAAAAGAATTGATCTCTTGTAGATTAGTTTCTCCACAATACACACATATATACATATGCACCCTGGGAAAAACACCCAACAGCTTCGCATAGGGTTTGAAATCTCTCTACCTTTCTCCACAAGGAAAAGGTTTTCAGGAAATTGAAAACATTTAATGTTAAGTTTAACACATTTTTGGTAGTGGAAAACTATTCTTTTCCAACTTTGCCCAACTGGCTGCAAGTCACTCACCTGGTCCAGTTTTGTTTCCTTAGCTTTTGTTACTCACTTTTATCACTCTCTTATCTTCCTTTTAAAAATCATGCATAATCCTACCTGGTTTTCAATTAGAAGACAGAGCATCTTCCTTGTAGATCTAAACCTCCACAGACAGAAGGTGTCTGAAATTTGAAGTCTCCCAATATAATTCCACTTCCTCTCCAGTCTGACTTCTTCACTCATCCCACCACTGAAGAGATAAGTTCTATCCAAGATAAAACCATTAAAATATCTTCTAGGTGTGAAGCTTGTTCCTCAGCTTCACTGGTTTCAGCTACCTTTAAATAACACCTCCTAGATTATGTTCAAGAGCATTTCTCCTCTCTGCTCTTATCACTCCATTCATTTACTCCTCACCTATTCCCCTCCTAACCCTCTCCCAGATCCTCCACTCCATTTCAATTCTTGTTTCACTTCCCTCTCCTGTGTCTGATCTGCAGCAGCAAAGCAAATTTGGTGCAATGCAACATTCGTATCCTTATAAAGCATTTAACATTATCAGAGCTGGTCTCTAACGATGCCCCTTTGGCACCACAGTAAGTCACAGGAAGGCTCCACAGAGGATCACAGTAGACAGGAAAGACTTCCAAGAGCTCAGCCAGTGCAGTGAAGGAACAGCAATTTCTAGACACAAGTAATTATTTTCTTGGGCTTAAGCCACAACAACCAGACATGAGACAGAATTATAACTGAGTTATCTGCCTTGTTATTGCTCCTGCTACTTGTACACACAGGTTTTTAGATACTCTCCTGCATCTTGTGTGAACAACTGTACACACACAGCTCCTCACCTTGAACAATGAGGAGATGGACCTGCCTGAAGCACTTCCAGCAGCAACACCAAGAAGAAACCTATATAGAAGAATATACACAGCCCTGAGAACAACTGACCCATGGCCTTCAGCAGAAGTCCCAGAACAGCCAAGTTACCAACTCCAAGGCACTACTTGAAGGGACACAATGCTATGAAGATTTAGCAGCCTTGAAACCATTAGTGTTTGGGGATAACTGGTGTACAAGCACTAATTTCATCTTAACATTGCTTAGTGACTTGGATACCAGAAGAACACGGAACAGAAAGCAGAATTTGGAAGCTACTCACTAGACACAACACAGAACCTAAGCACATCACCCCAGAACATACCCACATGGTCACCATCAGCCCCACCACCAGTCATACAGAAACTTTTAACCACATTGTTATAACCTAAGTGTGGAAAAAAGGGCAAACCTCAATAAGATCTCAATTCCACATAATATTAAAAACACAAACTAAAGGAGTCCACACATACTATCACCTCCTATTCATGAAAGCCACTGCACAAAATGAGCTATAAAGAAAGATTTAACAACACAAGCCCAACATAAAACTGCTGTAACCCAGACTCAGCCCAAAACCCTATTGTATTACAAGCGACAGCTGTGCATTAAGTACTCACTTTATATGCACATGGGCACCTGGTTTCCCCCTCCCTATTTCATTTTGACTGCGTTTCAAATCCCCTTCAAGACTCACTACTTTCATCTTGCCTTTCTAACACCAACCTTGACTCAGCACCCACAAGGTCTTGCTTTATTTTACTCCTTCTATCAACTTCAGGAGTCAGGTATTAAAGCAAATGCGGTTCATGTACATTTATTTTCACAACTCGCTGCAGTTCAGTTCCATAGTTCCAGTCTGATCTGCTGCTTGCTATAATATGACCGATGTTCCCACTCTCCCTGGGAATACTGTAGTTCAGGATCTATTTCAATAGAACAAAAGGAAAAACTTTAATGCAAATTCCATGTATCTCCAAAAGGCCATAAAATAAATACATTAAACTCCAGAACCTGTTTCCTAGCAAGGGAAACTTCTGTGTTTCTGATTATGAAACAGTTTAAAGGTTCTGTTTGCCTTTAAGAGAAGAAAAAGCTGACTCAGTTGTAAAACGAAGCCAACGATACACTCTGCCTTTAAGAAATCCCTCTCCTCTTTTGCTGAAAGGAGAACAAGGCACAGAAGTAGCTGTTGAAAGAACTGAACCAGCATGAGACGAGCAGAACTGCCATCACACAAAGGAACTCTCACCCTTCTACGCAGGCTGAAGAAGCAGGGGGCTCCTAGCACACAGCACAACTAAACTTTCACTTCATTTAAAGCCCCATTCTGGGAATTTAACATCTATGTATGCTGCACACCACCTTCTAAAGGTGCCTAATCTAAAGAAAACCACGTGGTGGTTTAGCATTTCATATAGGTAACATATCTTCATAAATAAGGGAATGAAAACCCAAGTACTAAAGCTAGATTTAGTGCTAAAGGGGGTTTGGAACTAAATGATCTTAAGTCCTTTCCAACCCAAACCATTCTATGATTTTTTATAATGATTAAATATTGACATGAACTCTAGGCAGAAAGTGGAACAGGAATGCATTTGGTGTTACATGCTGCTCCTTCTTTTGACTCCATCCTTCAACTAGGTTTCACAGGAGCTTTTTGTTTTTTGTATTTCCATCCACAACCTGAGAAATACAAGTAATAAACTCAATCTAATTCAGAATATTCCCACAAGAGAAGCACATGCCATATACTTTTTGTTCCCCCCATTTCTCTTCTAAAATTGAATCTTTAAACAGTGCCACCAAAATATATGGGCAAAATGAAAGAAATATTATTCACTTCTGGAAATGGATTGATTTTTCTTGACAACTGCAGATATTGGATATGTCCAAAACAATTTATACACACTAAGGTAATATAACAACAGTGCTATCCCCTCCTTGGAGGGGATCCCCCCACTATTGGATGAAATACCACGATTTACTAAGTCAATGTTAAACGAGAAATCCACATGAAGCTGAAATTATCACATTATCCTAACAATGAAGATTTCCTGTCCAGTCTGACCAGATGCTTTTATAACTGATTAAACAGAGTTTAATACAAATGACACGAGGCTTCCCCTTGCCTCCATAGAGTTGGGGGGGGTTAAATGACTTAGTTTCCCAGATCACAGCAAGCAGCTTACAAAAGTTCATACACATTGCATAGATGAACACTTAGCTTCACCTTTTAGCTTGAAGGCTCCCTGGAAACTCAGATGTAGCACTAAAGTATTAATTCCAGCAGCTTCTGCCTCTCAATTTCAACAGTGTTTAAGAAGCTCTTAGATCTACGAGTTTATTCACATTCAACATCTCAAACGCAGGGTGGGTCATTACACCAGCTTCCAGCAGAGGCTGTACTGAGCACAGCCACGCACACCATTCCATACACATTGTCACTGAGGATTACTTAATTCTCTTTCCCAATCTCAGGAGTGACTTACTCCTTCCATGACAAAACATTCTGACTTGCTTTAAAACAGATTCCTTGGATTTACAATTACGAGGAAGCTACTGGTGCAACACCAAAACACAAACTATTGTATCAAAGAGTGAAAGACAAAAACATTGATTCACCAGAAGGTCCTACTACTCTGAAAGCAAAGCTCAGTTTATTAATAGATAATAAAATATAGTCACTAATTAAAGCGTGATACCAAAAGGAATAAGAAAAGCCATCATCTAAGACCACTTTCTTGCACAGGAAGTTAATGCACATACATCTTGCATGTTTTCTTCCATTAAATTTGTAGGTGTATATATTGCTCTTTATCATAACCTGATTTTCAAGCCACATCCAGGTAACATTTGATTCCAAACAAGAGCACGACCCTTTCGTTTACCAAAAATGATCATCTCTCCATGACCTTTACAGCCGTAACTGAGAACAGCATTCAAAGAAAATACAAGCTGCTTCGCCTGCAACAGATTCACATCAAAGCTGCGCAGTCCCAGGCAAAAAGCTAGGAAGAGAACAGAGAGGAATTGCTGACAAGAGCTCAGAGAAAACAGTTGCTGGAGTTGCTGTCAACTACTTTTTGACTATCAGCATACACCTGAAAATAACAATCCCACATTCTCTTACTGTTCACATCACTAAAATCACTGCTGTAGAGGTCTCGAGAGGCCATACTGTCAGTGTGCCATCCCTGAGGTAGGGATCAGCAGCATTTCTTTTCTGACACATCTGATTTGTTCTTAAAGACCATCAGTGACAAAGTCCCTCTCCCTAATGTATTCCAATGGTTTGCTGTTCTCAGCATTAGAAGTCTTCCTCCCAAATAAGTAACCCAAGTCTTCAGTCCTATTAAGTCAACTATTGCTTGGTTTAGCCCCCATAAGCCTTTTTCTTCATTCTTGTAGTAGCCTAATGCATTTGAGTAACTGAAGACTACAAGGAGATGAAAAGTTAACACCTTCACGTTTTCAGTTCTTGTGCATTGCATTCTTAGGTATCTTCTGCTACTAAAAGTATCCAAGAC
This sequence comes from Coracopsis vasa, assembly GCA_026283785.1. NCBI lineage: Eukaryota > Metazoa > Chordata > Aves > Psittaciformes > Psittacidae > Coracopsis > Coracopsis vasa. The sequence goes on from JANHGB010061948.1 coordinate 7,974, forward strand.
AGGAAAACCCCTTCTCCATGTTCAGTGCCCAAAACTAAAATCCCAACAGTACTGATCTCAACAGAACAGTTATTCCAAGTATTCACCCCCTTGCTACAGCACAGTTCTGCGCCAGCAGAACAAGGTTAATCACAAACTGAGCACCAATGAATCAATAACCTGCACATCCCAGTTTCACTCTTGTAGGACTTGAGAAGTTTGTTTTGAGCAGGTTTTTGAATGCCACAATTGAAAATGCACTAAACACAATAGGAAGAGAGGCTGTAGAGTTGAGAGGCACCAGAACTAGTACAGAAAACAGCCAGCTTTGTGATTTATACAAACTTTAGTGAAAATTAAAAGAATTAATAAACCAACTGGTATCTGGAAACATCTATTTCAGTGCTTAAGCCTCAAAGAGAAAATGAGCCCTGATAAGAACTCAGAATTCCTTCTTTAGCCATTAATTAACAGCATTCCCATAATGGTGCTGTTACCACCAGTCAGAACAGAAACTGCCATTTGTAACATTTGTGAAGAGCGTCACTGCAAGCAAGAGCCCCTTCCATGTCTGCAGCATGTAAAGGTCTCCTGAGTGAAGGCTGGTGATGGAAAACAAGTTCAAAACATCATAAAACTAAAGTCTTCAACGCAATTGAAACTGGGATTTATGAGATTAAAACCTTCCAATTTGTGGATTGGGACGTGCATCTTCATATACTTATTCTCAACCAGCTTTTTTAACCCTACTCATAAAACTGAGTGCATTTATTTAGTAAATGCAAATGTAGTTCTGAGTCAGGCATCATGAAAGCTTAATGAATACACTGACAAAGGTGAATTAATTGCAACAGCCATGCCAAGGCTCATCCCAAGCAGAAAGATGGCACCTTAAACAAAGAACTCTGATTCCACATCACAGTTTCTCCTTCTCCTCGTGAGGGGTACTTCAAATCTCTCTACAGAAAAACACTGAAGGATGAACCCTGAGCAAACCACTGTCCATATTTTATAGAGGAACAAACAACAGCACAGCAGTTAAATTCCTTCAGTCATCAAAAGGAAAAGAAGCAGCCAGAGAAGGAGAAATACAATTCTTGCCTCTTGACTTCCTATACTGCAGTTGTATCAGTGTTTCCCACCTCTTCCCTCCACTGGTTAACAAAAACAGTGGTATCAGTCAGAAGAGGTCTGAGGCACTGGCAAAAATACAAGAACACCTCCATCAAGTTCTTGAACTTGCTGGGGAAAACAGTGAAGAAAAGGAGATAAGGACTAATAAAGAACTAAAGTATGAAGTTTAACTCTTTACAGATAGTTCAAACAACTGAGCTATGAAGGTACCTGTTACATGTTCCTTTGGTGTGCTACTGCTTGGAGTGTAAAAATCAATTACGAAGAAGCATCTCTGCCTTTAAACAGCTTCTACTACGGAAGAGCAGCAGCGAAGAAACAAAGGGGATGAAGGAGCAATCTCCTAAAACCTGGGGTATAAGCAGGCTTAGAAGAATCACGAGAGCATTCAGTCACTAGCAAAAGGAATTTCTGCTTGAAGAGTATTAGGAATAGCAAAAGAAAAAAAACCTGGTAAACAGCTTGGGGAATTAACCAAAAATGAAAGGAACTGTGCTCTTTTAAACACCGACTTTATTTTTCTGCTTTCTGGATTAACCTTTACTTGGAAAAGGTGGGCAATAAAAATTCCAGTCTTCTAAACCAGAACAGAATTTTTCCCCCTCAAAGGAAAGATTACAACTGCCTAGTCCAGAAAAGGGAATCAGGAACAGATACCTACGTGAAAACAAGAAAATACCACCACATTTTATGCTTTCATGGTACCTTTCATAGAAAAAAATAACATTTAAAAATTGCCTAAAATCAGTAAGAATAAATGCTTTTTCCAAGATCACAGAATTTCTGGATCTGAATGCTACAGAGTATTACTGAGGACAAACGTGCCTCAGTGTTCACACAACCTACAACAGACAGGATGAAACAGGTATTGACTGATATAAATCACCACTGGGTCTTACTCAGAAACTGAGATTTAAAAGCCTCACTAGTACCTTCAGTAGCAGGAATGCTGAAGGCAATGCTAGGAAATGCAGTATCAAATGTTGATGGACTGGAGACTTCCTGGCTATTGTACAGCCCATAGACTGTATCAGTAAATACTCCTGGCAGCATTAAGAACGGCCTGGGGAGAAGAGCCAAGTACCTGGTTAAAAAGGTGCTTTCAGACCTGTCAAACATCATCATTTAGCCCATCCTGAGCTTCTGCTGAACTAGACTTCCCTTATTCTCTGCAAACAAACTATTTGCTATCCCAGCAGCAAGGAAACAGGAAAGAGCACAGCTCCTTCTTCCCATATGAAAATAAGTAAATAAAAAAAATCAGCTGCTGCTTCAAATCCTTCCCAGGAACTTCAATGGGACTAAAGGAAAAATTGTCTCTGCTTTCCAAAGATACTTCTCAGTCCCAGATGGTCCCTTCCCTCTCCCCTCCCCCAACCCCAAATCAAACAAAAGCAGGAATTGCACATTTTCGTGTGGGTAAACAATGAGAACCCCATGCCTGGCAGCAGGAAGCAGGAACAGTTCACAGGCACTGAAGCCCTCTGACCTCCTTCTTACTGTCCCCAACAGTGTGAACGGCTTTGGCTCTATCCCTACATCTGCAAAGGCAACATAAATGCCTCATTTAAGGGCTCTTGACATATACACTGTCTAAATGCTTCTAAATTTATTGTTCATCAACGTATCTACAACAATAGCAGCAAGAAAGATGTAATCTCCTACTACGGTCTCCAGGACAACTGATGCACATGTTTGGTTATATACATTTGCTCAAAAGAAAGGCAATTAGTTCAGGGTCTTAAAATGAGCTGAATTACAGCTTCACGGGCAGGGAAAGGGTCAAGATTAATCTTATGGATTAAGCTCTAAGATGACCTATATTAAACTCTATGAAGTTGGAAGCCTGCAGCAAAATGAAACCAAGTTGAGGGCTTCTCAGTTCCCCTTCCCGGTGGGAAAGCACGCACTTTGGTGCACTGGGAAGCTAACAAAAACTACTGAAACTTTTCTACATGTCCTTTCTGCACTGAGCATGGCAAAAAAGAGCAGAGGGCCAGTGTGGAGAGTGGAAAAAACAGTCCTGAAGTCACAAGGAACGAAGCAAATCCAGTAAAGGAGTGTGTTACCAGTTCAGCCATGGACTGCTGCAGATCTGAAGACAATTTAGCTCTACCAATAGTCAACACTGATGCAAGGGAATCATCAGCTGTTCTCTACCAAAGCCTGGTGCCATCAGCTTTTGTTATTTATCTCTTCTATGATGATTTTTACTTGACAGAAGCTGCATTCAAATGTTGTAAACCAGATTTCAGAAGCTATTTTCCAATTCCTTCTTCATCTACTGACACCACCAGTGATGTGCTCCTCCAGATTTCAAGTCCTGTTGGAGCCAGAGAGCATTTGGTTTCTGTGGTTCTGCCATCTCTGAAACTATTTCTTTCCTATACACAATTCCCTGCGTCAACTCCCTCCAACAGCCACTGACGCAGCTTTCAGAACATCCCCTTGCAAGCTTTCGTAGTTTACACCTTTCAGCACCAGACATCACAACTGTCTCACGTGTTCGCTTTAACAGAGAAAATCAGATCAAGCCACATCTGAAGTATTTTGTGGTTTTGGTTCTTTGATGATTTTTATTTGTGAGGTTTTGGGTTTTTTTTAAATCCTTTTCTGTTCATGAAGACAGAACACTCAAAATGTTCCCCCAACTGCAAGACTCACATCCCACTGTCAGGAACACTAACTGCTGAGCAAGCATCAAACTCCCACCTTCAGAAGCTTATACAGTAGAAGGAACATGAAGTTGCAAAGGAACAGGATAGGGAAAATAAACACTTAAGTCTAAAGCACAAAACTTGAAGGTTTTTAAGCAGTTCAGTTCCCAAACAGCCACTTTTCTCAACAGCTTATCTGATCAGCCTGAATATGGAGAACAGGACACGAAAAATGAGAGCTTTTACAGAGATCTACTAGATCATCTCCATGGAAGTTCTTGTTCTCCCACCCCAAGGAGACTACTTAAAACCAGATATCTATATGGATATCATGTTTTCCATTTAATTTCCCATTCCTTCAACTTCCTGCCCTTCTAACAGACACAATAAAACATTCATTGAATGCTGTGATAAAACATACTGGGCTTCTGAGGTCCCTAAGTGGCAGTCACATAAAAACCAAGAGACTCACTTGAACTTGCTAACAATTCACAAATTCCAATCTTGCATTCATCTGCATTAAGTTCTAGGGGTTCTTCAAACACTTCAAAACAAAGAGCTTTTAAGTACACAATAACTATCATGTAGCAGTTACCATTCAGAGAGATAATCATCACTGTTGTTCAGGTGCTAAATAAGTACATCAAAATTAAGAGGTTTAGAGTGTTCCTAAATCATTTCTGCTGTTGTTCCATACAAGAGCTGAAAGTAATATAGTAAGGATTTGCTTGTTGGAGTTTTTAACATCCTGACCTCTAATCCAAACCTTTCCAACAAATTCAGTCAATATGTTCATGTTACTCAGCAATGGCACTTAAAACTTCAGATTTACAGTAACAGGAGATGAGAGGAAACCCAGATTCAGCCTGGAAACCACATCCAATGGAGCTAAATCAGTGTCACATTTGAAGTTGCCGTGACAGCTGTCTGAAATGAAGACTCAAATGTACATAAATCCCATGTTTTCACTGCTTGTATCCCAGAGTGGCAGCTGTTACACAAGGGAAAAAAAAGAGCTAGAGCACAAATTCCACCATAAGAGCGTCCTATTTTAATGCTTTCTACCAGCGTATTGAAATTCATCCAGAACATGAGAATAGTGGCATTTTCTGCAATAATCTACAGCAAATGTAAAGCTACAAATGTTCAATTTAAGACAAAAGGACTAAATACATTCAAGCTTTGAATAAACAGATTTTACAGAAAATTACACCATACTTATAGGTACCAATATTCCCCAAAACATGACTTGTTTAAACACCAGTGCAGGCAGCTGCTAAAAACCTGTAAGTGAACAGACACATGTATATTTAAGAACATCCAGCGACACAACCTCAAAACTGCACTTTGAGAACACAAAGTTCTCTGTCATAGTGAAAAAGAGTTTTCCACAAATCCTGAGAGATGTAACAGGGATGGGAATAACAGAATAGCCTGCAAGTGTTACATCATATGAAAGTACTGCTATGTGTGGACATGCCTACTACGAGGGGAAGAACACACACATTTTGTTTTGCAAATGGCAAGAAGCAACTTCTTGTTTCTTGAGTTTCTCTGAGAGCAGCCCCATTTATAGATGCATTAAAAATCAGAAGACAATATCCTAAACCATCAAATCCACCTCGTTTGCTACTTCATCTCCAAAAAGCACTCCTGCTTTTCTCCCCTTCAAGCAACCCCCTAAGAATCTATTAGCCTGGGGGAGGAACTCACAAAACCAAGATTCCCCCATTCAACTATTAGTCATCCTGTGGTAAACCATTACAACTCAAAAAAGCCCTTTCAACAGCATGTAACACACTTCGAAGCAAAGTTACATCACTGGATATGTAGAAGTTGAGACCATTTTAAAAGCTATTTCAACAAATTATGTGCTCAAGTCACACTGAATAGTCTAAGAATACTCCCTTCTGATGATAAAGTACTCCAATACACTACTAGCTATTACTACACACACTGAGTACTTTTACTAATACCTAAGGGTGAGGACAAATAAAGCTTAGAGATTCTGACAAGTACGTACTATGCCATCTGCCTTTCATGTGGACATTTCAACTTCCCCACCAAATAAAAAGTCAACCAACACAAACATTAAGCCATGTTCTACAGAAAAATGGATTTGAGACATAATAGCACAAAAGACAAATCAATTCCACAATTGTTTCTCTTGCTGAACAGGACTGAATTATAGCCCTGTGAAAGAATGGTTGTGTCCCAGCAACTGGTGTCTCTTCCCTCTTTTGGGTGTTTTGCTAACAGTACCCCAGAGTTTAGGTCCGTTAAACGTATTTCATGGGCTCCAATCTCCGCATTCCTTACAGAATCTCAGCCATAAAGAAAGCCAAAGGCTGTGGCACCCATCCACAAACCACACCACACAGGCAAAGGTGTTCCAACAAAGACAGGAGGTAGGATAACAGCCTGATTCCAGAGGTAACAAAAAAGGAGCCGGGTGGAGAAAGGAAGCGGTGGAATTTTGGACATGGGCAACCTCAGTAAGATAACAAACTGTATCAAATAACTACGTAACAGTTAATATTTTCTGGCCCAAATCCAGTTACGCTCTTGACCTTACTCAGGTTTAACAGAAGCAGAAATGATAAAGGCAGATTAGCTCTGAGGAATGTGGGGCTTTTCCAGTTAACACGGGAAGGGGAAAGAAAACATATTAAACAACCAAATGAGTCTGTTTTAAGGGACGCTGCAATACCACTCTACTTCTAAGCTACCATTTCCATTAAATACTTCAATATTGATCCCCAAGTGTTCCTCCTTTCGAGTGAACTTTTTGTTCAACCCATTTACTACAGCACTGCTATTATCCTACTCAAAGTGCCAAAATCTGAGCTTCAGGCTGATGCTGCAGAGTGCCAGGGCCTACAGGACACACTTGAATGAGAGTGACTGCGAGTCAGCTAACACAGAAACAATACAGAGAACAGTCTTCCAGCCAGGCAAAAGAAAGGGAAATCAAAGAGAAAGATTACCCCTTGTTCCAAAAGGGCATCATCCAAGTAAAGGAAGTTTGGAAAGAGAATGGATGTGAAAACTGGCAATATGCAGCACATGGTTCGAAATTAGTCCCAGGGATTAAGGGGAAAGATACTCTGCTCCAGCTGCAGAGGTACGACCCTCACTGTGCCCCAAAATCGGGTTCACAACCGGAAAGGAAAATATATCGGATTTCTTCAAGAAGTGCAAATGCTCCTCTGTGTAACCCAACCTCTGCGGGCCCATCAGCAGCCACGCTGGGAACACTTGCTCCGGGCTAAACCGTGTCTGTGCGCACAGAGCTGCTTCGGGCCACACCATCCCACTGTCCAGCGAGCCCAGTAACAGAACAACCCCCCCTAAAGAGAAACCCAAACCCACACACACAAAACCCTAAATACCAAAACCACCCAACACAGGGAAAGAATAAACCTCAGCACTTCCCCCGCGCCTCTATGAGGCCACCACAGATCCAGCAGCGCCTGGGGACAGGCAGAGGCAAAGGCAGGCAGCCCGGCTCCGGAGCGAGCGGACACCCCCCTCCTTCTCCTCCTCCTCCCTTCCCGTTCCCTTTGTTTACCCTACGGACCGTCCCGCTCCGCCTCACCGAGCCGCCT
>JANHGB010061952.1:0-25590 GCA_026283785.1 Coracopsis vasa
CCCGCAATAACGTTTATGGTTAATCCCTTGGGAAAGTACTGCCCAGAATAGCAACATTTTTCTGAATTTGGACTTCAAGCTGAAGCAGTTTAATAATCAATCGAATCAGTCTGCTTTTTATCTAATTTAAATTACCACTTGATCAATTTGGAAAAATAAAACGCGAATGCAAAATATGGTTAAAATATGATCATGGTAACTCCTAAGTGGCTGTAATATGTCTGACACTATTCAATGAGTACACAGAAAGGAGCGTATTGGGAGAGGAGAAAAGCAACAAGGTTTCTCATACCAACATTATGGGGGAATGCTTCTCTGCCCCCATAGTGAGGGGTTGTGATACAGAGGGAGTGATTTTTAAGCATGAGTTCTGCATGTATTGTGGGACATATGTTGGTTTGCTGGAAAATAGGAAAGAAGTGACACTGTCTTTTAAAATTATTTGTTTTCCCCATCAAACTACAGCAAGGAAAGTTGAAAGTATGGTGTAGTAGTAAGAGATTGAAAGATTTTGCTGCAATTCCAGAGGCATAAGCCAGTCTTTGTATTTATCCCAACAACATCTCCTAGTTAAACTGTTTATAAATAGAACCCTGGCCAGGCTGAGTTATCTGAGCTTAAGGAATGTTACGGTGTCTCCATCATCTCTTTATGCACTTTTGTCTGCAGAAAATGAAATTACTTAGTGAAATGTCAGATAAACTACTTTGGCTTTGGTAGATAAACTACTCTGGATTGACTGACAGGTCTGTCTGCCTTTCCAGAAAGTTGAATTCACCCATGATGTGAATTCAACTTTCTAATTAAATTAGGAAAAAAAAAAAAAGGAGTAAAAATTTAAATAATATATGTGAAATCAAGAAATATATTTGTGTCAGGCTTACGTGCCAGAGACAGAAAAATACAAAGCTTAAGATTTTGCTGGTGCAGCAGCACTGGCATTTCTCCAGCTCTGAATTGCGAAAATCGCCTGGTTCAGTGCACCTAGTCAGAGGGGCACAGGGTAGATCAGTGCCAGCCACCAGTTCCCAGCACGCCTACATTCATGTCCTGATCTTGCTCCTTTCATGGTTGTCACTCTTTTTATGTCAGGAGCATAACTGGAATTTACACAAGCTTCTGGTGAAGGAACTGACTGCCGTTTTTCTCATACTGGTTGGGAAATCTCATCACAAAGAGAATGCAATCTGATGGCATACTTTGCTGGAGAAGGAAAGGCATTAACTCCTGTTTTCTAAAGATTTTTAAGTTATGACATAAAGAGGAAAACTATTGAATGTAAAAAAAAGAATTAAAAAATGTGCCTATAGGAAGTGATGGATGGCTAGTAAAATTTTCAAGTATAAGTGTTAGATACTCAAAAAAAACTAACCATTAAACAGGTCTCCAAAATCCCCTTCTTCATAGTGTGGACATGGCCAGATAAGAACATGAGCATGACTGCAGACACATTTAATGTATTACTTCCGTTATAGCCCATGATATCAATAAGAAAAAAAATTCCTTTTAAGATCTAGATTCCAGCACTTTTCTACTCCACTGAACAGAGAACTTTGGTTGGTACATCTGCTCACAACATCAAGCCATCAAATACTACAACCTTGCATAGCATCAGTTCTGCAGGAGGTGTGATATAAACATATCAGCATGAATTTTTTTCTCTTCCACTGGCTATAACTGGAGATAATAGTTGGCAAGAGGTAGGCCATGGGTTTAACAGTGGTACATCAATCTTCCATGCTGGATAAATAGATAGACAGAGAGAGTCCTCTATTTTCTCTCTCTTTATCTTACCAAAAAGTATGATTAAAAAATGTTTAATTCTATACATCCATTAAAAATGACACTGACTTTCCTTGGAACAGGAAGGAGAAAATTAACTGGAAAATTAAATAAGAGTGAGTTAGGAACACATCTCATTGGGAATTTATCATAAGAGGATACAAAATGAGTCAATATTATACTATATAAAATAAGATGATATTTCAGCAACAAAGAAAATCAACCTCAGCAAAACAAATCATTTCAAGCTTCAGAACTTTGTGCTGCCTCAGAGCTGAGAGAGGTCCAGAGCCAAAGTTTCTATTTGAAATATTAAGAAATACAAGTAAATATTTGGAGGTCAGCATTCATTTTGCAGAAGTGTTAATGGACTGTTTACTGTAATGTCTGAGACAGCAATATGTTATGAAGCTTGAAATGTCTCAGAAGGTATTTCTGACTGGACTGCACTTCCTGATAGGAAATCTGCTTTGCCTTCCCTTTTCTTTCCTTAGTCTGTTGAACTGTGATTTTTTATCGAGTAGTTTTACTACAGATGGAAACAGTTCCTAAGTGCGTAAATGCTGCACTTTTTAGGAAAATAGGGTTAAATTTTCCCTTTGGGACACAGTCATACTCTTTCATTGCTATTCAGTACATGGGATAAGCTATTATCTCACATTTCTAAGCACAAGATTTGGAGATGTTATATTGAAAGTTCTCTCTTCAATTCTGTATCATTTCAAGGTGTCAGTCTTCTGGCTTTCTTTTAAAACTATATTTTTTAATATTTCAAACAACCATATTCCATCTCCACAGTGCTGGTGGGAGGCTGGAGTACTTGGGTAACAGTGGGAAAAAAAGTAAAGCAGAACACACTGGAAAGAAGTTCACGGATACCTAGCTGTAGGGAATAACTGTCACATGATGAATCACAGAATTGTTAGGATTGGAAGGGACCACTGGAGATCATCTGGTCCAATGGTAGATGCTGTCAGAGAGGCTCTACCTTGGCCTTTTCCAGCCCAAGACCACCATCATTTTGTCTTTTTCCTGCTCCTTCTCTGGCCACTGTCTCCTCTGCTGCCAGATCCAGCAATGCTGTCCCTGAGTCCAATTTCATACCACTGCTGGACTTTCATTCTCTTGATCCAAACACACCCAGAAGTTTTAGCAGTGTGTTGCACAGCACTCCCAGTCTTCATTTTTGAATGAAATTAGTCCTCATACTACCATAGATGTAGGCATATGCAATAGAACCCCTGCTCTGAGCCAGGACACAGATCAGTGCACTGAAAGCTTAGAGACACACTGTGGAAATAGGAAAGGCACAGAGGAGGGAGTGATGAAGCCTGGGAGGTATTATATTTTCATAGGGTGTCGTCATACCTGAGGCTGTATTCAATACACTGCAGCTGCACATTGGGCATGGTCTTTCAGCAATCCAATCTGGACCTAACTGCATAATATACTAAAGGGACCTTATTCATGCAATTATATTGGGTTTGTATGGCAAGGTTTTGGTGGCATGGGGGCTACAGGGATGCATCCTGTGAGAATTTGCCAGAAGCTTCTCCCATGTTCAATGCCAGCCGGCTCCAAGACAGACCGGCCAGTAGCTAAAGCTGAGCCCATCAGTGATGGTGGTAGCACCTCTGGGACAGCATACTTAAGAAGGTGGGGGGGAAAGGAGAAGGGCAATTTCAGCCAGAAAGATGAGTGAGAATACAAGAGAGCAGCAGCTCTGCAGACACCAGGGTCAATAAGGAAGGAGGGGAGGAGATGCTTCAGGCACAAGAGCAGAGATTCCCCTGCAGCCTGTGGTGCAGACCATTATGAGGCAGATTGTGTCCCTGCAGCCCATGGAGGACCTCATGGTGGAGCAGGGGAATGCCTGAAGGAGACCATGACCCTGTGGAAAGGCTGCGCTGGGGCAGGCTTCTGGCAGGAGCTGTGGCCCCATGGAGAGAGGAGCTCACACTGGAGCAGGTTTGCTGCAGGACTTGTGATCCTGAGGGGGACCCACGCTGGAGCAGTCTGTTCCTGGAGGACTGCACCCCATGGTGCTGATGAACTGGATGTATGATGGTCTACACATGTCTGTGGAGACATGCTTATTGTTTCTGATCAGGGGGATTAAGCTAAGCCCTGCCTGTGTGTATTTGAGTTGTTAGGTTCAGTGTTCTGACAAATCCCTTGATTTTTATGAGCTGGCATCCTAAAGAAAAAAGAGAAGGTCTTTAGTTACATTTTATCTCCTACATCAGCGTATGAGTGAAGAAATTCTTGCCAGTTCATACTTACATGCAGGGGGTTCACTTGAATTACCAGTTTTAAAGAGAAACTTTAAATAAGAAAATTCCTAAAAAAGAATTTTGGCTGGTTTGTATTTTTTCTTTTTTTTTCAACAATGGCAGTTTTTAAAATTTCAATTATTTGTACTGGTTCACATTTTCCTAGTCAGTGTACTATATAGATATTTTGTTAAATAAGGAAATCAAGTGTTATGTTTCCTCAATAGTGACATTCAGCTATTTAATCTTTTCTGAGAAGTGGAAAAGAGTCTACCATTTTTCATGTTAATTATAATGTAGGAGGATTAGCTAAATGCATATTAGCTTCATTTTTTTTCTTTTTTTTTTTTTTTAAACTATGATACTTTATTAAACCATTTCATTAACTGTTTGAATCTACTTGTATAGTGAATGCTTTGGTGAACCATTTATCCACTAAATATGCTGCTTTACTGCGACTGAAACTATTCACAGCAAATTCAGCAAATGGTTTGAATCTAAACATTGGGAATATATTAATACTTACATTTACATTTACACTTATTTTATTGAAGAAATGCAGAAAGGCCTGGAAGAGGTTTTGCATGTTCCTGTATCCATCCAGACTTTGCAATTTCTATTAAATGCTAACATTATTCAGGTATCATCTGTCTTACACATCTGCTAAAAACAGACCTTAAAATACTGCTTAACATCTTCTAACATACTTACCCTGTCTAGAAAAGATTAAAAGGCACAACTAGAAATTAGCATAGAGATATACAGAGTACACTCTCAATGTCCCACCTCCTTTCAAAAGCAGTGATCTTGCTTCTTATTTCAGGACAGTTTGGGAAAAACCAGATACTTGCCTACTTGGAATGAAATAAAGGCTTAGCAGTTGGCCAACACAGCCTAATGGAAAAATTTCCTCTGACTCCAGTTCTAACAATGACATTAACTTCATATGCCCAAGCAAGGTGCATCAATTAGACAACAAGTCTTATTTCACTAGGACATTAGGAGATTAGGAGCATCACTGTAGTCCAGCTAACATGAACCTTCTGGAGGCCAATCTGAAATTATTCAGAAGGAAATGTGCAAAAACCCCCATGACTTCCCACAATCAAAGTATCAAACAGTGAAAATATTTCTTCCTAGCTAGAATTATCCAGTAAGAAGCCACATTGCTTGTGATATGTTTCAGTCTAAATAGAGTGCAATTAACAACCAGCTACAGATCCAAAGTTCCTTTTGTTATGACATTTGGCTAAAATCATATTATTAATGATTTCAAAGAAAGTCACAATCTAAAAGATACAGTAACAGATCTGAGCATGTTAAGTCTGTATTTTACGGAGGATGCTTAAAAATTATTTTCTGGTGGGCCAGAAGTATTTTTCACTTAATCTACTGTTTATTCAACTAATCAAAAAATATTCAAAAAAGTCCCTCTGTTACTTTCACTGGTCTATAAAAGGGTTAATACTCGAGAATTAGAAGAGTTTCTATTGTGAACTTTGAGGGAAGACTTTTGAAAGACTGCAGAGTTTTTCAGCTCTTTTTGAAAACTGGAGATCAGCACTCCTATTTCTGCTTTCTGAAAATCATCCCCTCCGTTCAAAACTCAGAGAAAATTTTGTACCAGTGTTAGAAAACTGCAAAACCATGAGCTCTCTGTAAGCTACATACAGGCTTATAACTAGCTGTCCCTCATTCTGTCCTGTTCAACTTGGACAACTATCGTGGCAAAATTCAGAAATCTGATAGGAGGAATATTTCTTGAGCCAGCTGGAGTCTTTCATATTTTCAAGTAATGGGATCATTAGGGATGGTATTCAAGGATAAAGAGAGGTAAGGTTTAAGGAAAGGAAGGAGCTTTTATTAACTCAACTTTATACTTTCAAAACCAGACATGCTTCAGGCATACAAACCTTTTTTTTTTGCCCTGGAAACTGGCCTCTTTTTATAACTGTATCAGCTAGTTTAATAAAAGATATTGCTTCTCCCTGCAAATGTTGTCTTTCAGATTTCAAGACACATTAAAGCAAGTGAGTTCTGCCCTGCTATGAGCATTTCACAAAATTTTTATTTCAAAGCTGTAGTCAGCAAAATGCTCTAACTTCAGCAAGTGATATAAACACACAAAAATGTTGACTTTACACTCCTTTATATCTTTAGCCTTTACATTTCTACTTTATCCTCCTCATGCCTACTTTCATCCTTCTCTTCTACTGCCTTTACAAAGTGGAAGTACTAATTACATCATCCCACAATTTTATTGATGCAGAGTAAAACCAGTGGTGGTATGTTTAGTGAACTCGGTGGGATCTTTCTTAACAGTTTCTGCAAATTTGATAATACCTCTTCTTGTACATTATATCAGTAGTTGCACTTCACACATATTCACCTATTTCCATGATTTGTAGTTACATATACTTCAAAAATACATTTTTAAAGCTCTCATCAAGTTATTTTAAAGTGCCACATAAAAAATGTCTGAAAATTACCAGTGGAATAAAGATCACGAGCAAACAAATTTAATTTCTTTCTGAAGTAAAAATAATCCCATAATACTTTTCCTCTCTTCTTAATGTTCTGCTATTTCTCTCCAACTCATTGTACTATTTCTGTCCCACTATTCTCACTTGCCCTAATTATATATATTTCTTATAGCTGGAGAATAATAATGAGTCACGTATGTGGGAAAATTTTAATTAATGATAATTTTACATTTAGATTATGCGCCTGTACACATATATAGATAATTATATACAGTTATGGAGTTACAGAATTTTTTATTCCAAAAAGTAAAAATACCCATAGTTCCAGTCTGGGAATAAAGTGTCAGCTTGGATGACTGGAAAGTGAACATTGCACCAAATCAGACAATTTAACATATCACTGGGAAGAGCAGAGAAGAGGGAAAATTCAGCAGTTTGATCTCTGCCACAGAAGTTGTGCACTATGTTTTAAAAAGTGTTTAAATAGAAATTACCAGAGATACAACATGAATGTTCTCCTTTTGGGATCCCTGCTCAGTAGGAGATGATAAGCTGAGGCACTCTTGTTTTCTGTAACTCATTCTTCAAGATACTCCCTGGGTTGTGCCCCTGTTCACCATGTGCTGTCCATTACAAAGTCATTGACTCTCAAGTGCACTGGGAAGAGAGATCATAGAATCATAGACTCATAGAATAGTTAGGGTTGGAAAGGACCTTCAGATCATCAAGTTCCAACCCCTCTGCCATGGGCAGGAACACCTCACACTAAACCATGTCACCCAAGGCTCTGTCCAGCCTGGCCTTCAATGCTGCCAGGGATGGAGCATTTACCACTTCTTTGGGCAACCCATTCCAGTGCCTCATCACCCTCACAATAAAGAACTTTTTCCTTATATCTACCCTGAACTTTAAGTTTGATCCCATTACCTCTTGTCCTATCACTACAACCCCTGATGAAGAGTCCTTCTCCAGCATCCTTGTGGCCCCCCTTCAGATACTGGAAAGCTGCTATGAGGTCTCCACGCAGCCTTCTCTTCTCCAGGCTGAACAGCCCCCACTTTCTCAGCCTATCTTCATAAAGGAGGTGCTCCAGCCCCCTGATCATCCTCATGGCCCTCCTCTGGACTTGCTCCAGCAGTTCCATGTCCTTTTTATGTAGAGGACACCAGAACTAGACACAAGTTCAAGTGGGGTCCATGAGAGAAGAGTAGAATCATATTCCTCTACCTCATGGTATTGCTGCATTGACAATCTACAGTTAGCCTTTGTGCTTCTGTGCCTCAGCCTGGTCTTTTCTTCCACAGTACATAATAACCAAAGGTGGGATTCATCTGATCAAATGTAGGTATCTACTATGGGGTAAGTATTTAGATTCTTTATGGTCAGAGAACACGACACTTTCAGTGAGAAATTTATCTTAATCTGAAGTTGCAATCTGAAAGTGAATCTGATGAACTGCATTCTAAAAGTGCCTACTTCTCACCACTGCCTGTAGTGGGCACCTGGGTTGACTAGTTTATAAGTAGGTGTCTTCGGCCTAACCACTTACCTAGAAATATAGATGTATGACACATCTCAAACATACTAGGTCAGGGGATATTTTCATTAAATGTTCTGAAAGTCACACTTCAATTCTGCCTCAGCAACATTTTCAGCTCCTAAGTGCTCTGTTTGTTCTGGTTTTAGCTAACAAACCTCACACACTTTTGAAAACCTTTGTAGCTCTTTGTCCTCACCTTTGAAAATTTGGATCATAAGACCTTCAGTCCAATTCTCAATTGCTTCTAGATTTCTAAGTTGCTACTGAAAATGTTACTGCTGCAAGTTCTGTTTATATAACTTTTTTTTTACAGATAAATCACTAAGTGCTCCAACACCTGCCCCATAGAAATTACTTCCTCCACCCCCTAATAAAATAGGGACATTTAAAACCTGGTAGCTGATTATTTCTTACTTCTGCTTAACAACAGTTTTTCTGCTTCTCTTTCTTAGGGATCGTTGTTTTCATAAAGATCTTTCTTTAGAAGGGCTTCGAAACCCTTATTACGACTGGAATTACATTGACTCAGCTATATTTAAAATATGGGTAGTCAAAGGGAATAAAACTATTATGGTAAAATTTTCTGAAATGTTATCAAAATTTACTATTTTGTTGACATTCTGAGGTTGAAAGATTAGGGTAAATAAAAGGTCACAAGAATATTCTACATTTTCATTTTTCTAATTTTAGAATAATGACATTCAAGTTTGGGAAAATTTTAAATAGACCTAATTTTTAATCTGTTTTTCTTTAATTCTGATTCACAAAGAGAATTACATGGAGTTGAATAAAAATATTCAGTATTAAAAGTAATTGTGCTTATTTTATTATAAAACATACAATAAGCAGAAAAAAAAAAAAAGAAAAGCATTTAGATCATCTCTCAAAGTTAAAAGAAAAAAATCTTGCAGGACTGTGTAGTTGATAACAATTTTATTATTTTTGCCTGAATGTTACTATTGACATAAGAACAATTTCTGTGGTCTGGTTTGGCCATCCCAAAGGATGAATTCAAAGGAGGAATTGCAGCTCAGGGAAATTGGAAATTTCTTTCTTTTTTTTTTTTTCCTGCTACTACACTGCAGCAACTTACTCCCAGGGTATGCCAACAGCCTTGTTTCTATTGCAACAACACAGAAACTGATGAGGCAGTGTCCAGGGAGGATGACGATCAGCTGCTGTGCTGCTTAGAGGTACCAAGATCTGTGATTTTTGGAGGCTTAGGAAAAGCATTAGAGAGTCACTGGGGGAGATCAGAGTATCAACCACAGATTAGAAACACATGAAGCATCGTGCAAAAGACTGGCTTTGTCTCTGTGTTAACACTGGGACTGGAACTAAAGGCTCTGGCAGCAACTCTGAGTGCTGATAGGCCTGCAGTGCTTACTACAGAAACTGAATTGCAAACTTGTAAATTTTGTTAGCTGTCCCTGACTGTAACTCCCATCAGTCAGTGTCAGAAATATCATATGAACCTGTGTGTTTTTTCTGCTTGCATTTGAAAATAATGTATTTATCCTATTCCATTAGTGTATTTTAATAAGCATTGCTTTGGGACAGTATGTCTGCCAATTTATGTTTATGAGACTGTCAACAGAATTTACATGCCTAAGAAAATATGATACAACATTGCCAAAGCAGGGACTGCCTGTCAAATGAGGTTGTCATGGAGAAATGAGACATAGGAAAGCTCATACATAAAGTGGCACATAGAGGATGCCAGGGATTTTTTATTCCTTCTGCTGAGCTCAATAAATATTTATTTCAGTAAGGGAAGCGGTAAGAAAGTAATGAAATTATGAGCCATATTGTACAGTCATTTTTATTTAGGAGAATTTTCCATTGAAAACAGCCCACATGAAACCACCACAACAAGGTTCTTGCAGTGTGTATTGTGCTTTTAGAACCAGATTTTAATAGCTTAAATTCTGCCTGGCTTGTCTTGAAAAAGAGCAAGTCAGGGACTAAAAGACATTTCTGGAGTATGCCTTTGGGCTGGCTCATTGCTGACCACTGGAGTGGTTCTCAGGAATCTTTGGGAGGTGATATTAATTAAACAGCTTTGAACCACTCTCAGGACTCAGACATGTGCTAACGTGGCTCAAGAATTTGGAGGTATTTAATGACCTTTCTGAACCCCTTCTCATATCAGTACTGAACAATTTGGGATTTCAGAGAAAAATACGAAGACAAATTCTTATCCAGCCTGACAAAGCAGGCACTGCAGTCTGCACAAGATACTGGCAGTGACACAAACTTGACATGTGTCAAGGAGATAGGTGGTAGCCAAGTGCTCTGGAGTTGTTTCCCTTATCATAATGTTAATTACTCCAGGGAGAAGATTTGATGCTGCTTGTTATTTACAGTTGATTCATAAAATGGTGATTATATAATGAGAAAAAACATGGAGGGAAATATCTCTTCAATTTCCGAACTCTCTAGGTGGAACTAATTCTCCTTAAATTTAGCTTGCTAATAATTTATTATCGAAATCGAAGCTAGTCATCTAGGCTTCCTTAACAGAGAGATATAGGCTCCTTGAGACCATGATTTATCAAGTTATAAATTAGATGAAATGGTTTGTCCCTCAAAAGCTCTTCTTTCCTCCAGTGGCAATGAATGTATTCTAGAGAGAGGCCTGGCATTTTGAAGACTGAATTTCTGAGGATTAAAGGCCACCTTGAGCAAGGGCTGATACCTACCGTGGTGACATGAACTTGCAATCTGAGGTGATGTTTGTCGCTCATGTTTGTGTCTTTGCTTCAGCTCCAAAAGGATCAAGGAGCAGCCTGCAACTTCTTTCTTTCGTATGCAGGACAACTTCAGATAGCTGATGGCCTTTATAGGAAACACTGAAAAACCAGCAAAACCAGCTGAATCTGTACTAATAATGTACCATTGACCTGGACCACATGTAAATAATTAGTATCCATTCTTTGTAGACTTCCAAAGCTATATTTATTTCCCAGGTAATCTCCACACATCTATGGGTGTTGCATCCAGCCTAACAACCAGCTATCAACCAGTCAATTTGGTAATTGAATAGATTTGCATTTTCTGTCACAGTTGTGCCAAATGAAATTTGTGTGTGCAAAGTGGTAAAAGCTACACAAAACTAGCAGGCCAAATAAGTTAATATTTGCCTTATTTTGAGGTTGAATACACCCCTGAGTATGAATCTATTTTTCATCACAGTTAGTTGCATTTAATGTCTGACCAGCAAGCTATTGTAAACTGTAAGAAATGTAGTGCAGTTTATCCTGTATCGTATAACTTTTGCAAGATGTAATGGTATGCTAGCATATTATAAATACACTAGAATAATTTATTTATTATATTCCATTAGTGTATTTTAACAAGCATTGCTGTGGGACAGTATGCCTGCCAATTTATGTTTATGAGGCTGTCAAGATAATTTACATGCCTATGAAAATAAACAACATTGCCAATGCAAGGTCTGCTTGTCAAATAATCTTGTCAGGAAGAAATGAAACACTACTGAGCTGAAAAGTAAAGCATATTCATTATTGCTGGCTACACAGATTCTAGGTGACACAATGAAATATATTTATGCCATTTTTCATGTATCATATGAATAAAAAAAAATGAGGGAGTGGGGTACCTCAGGCTGCCACATATTGTACAGTACAAAACAGATTTAGCACTCAATCACTCTTGTTTCTTCAAAATAATAATAATAATAGGGAAAAAAAATACTCAGGCCTCGGTAACATTAGTGGGTAAAACAAAATGTATTATTCATCTGGAAAACTGAGACTGCTACAGAAAATCATGACTACTTCGCAATGGTTAAGCCAAAATAAAATAGCTGCAGAGCTGTCTAGGGCTGAAAAAATTACTGGGAATAGTTCATTCAGGAGTTCTGACTAGATAATTATTGAGCTGCACTGACAAACTCTACACTTCCCTGCCAATTACACCTTCCGGGCCATGGCTTTTAGAATAATTTAAAGCAGTGAGATTTAGAATCTTGTTCTCATAATTCCCTATAGACAGCCAGTCCTGCATTCCCTTCTTCAGGAGCAAATCCACAAACTGAAACTCTACTCTTCCAAATTGTCCCTAAGCATGAAACTGCCCTTGGAAACAGCCTCAGAAACAAAATGTATTCAGGAATTAAAAATTACCCCAAACCATCCCAAAGCAGAGAAATAAGACTACCACTAACGTCTTATGAATGATCACTATTACTGGTGAGCAGCAAGATTGACTTCAGAGAAAAATGGATAAGAAGCATATGAAGGGGAGTCAGTGTCAAAAAGCTGTAAAGGAATTCTCATTTACGTGGAGAGATTGCCTGTACACAGAGCAAGCATTTCAGATGTGAATAAGGCAGCTGATGGTATCAGCAGAAGCAAGGAGACAGACAATAAGCATGTGGATGATGAATGAACAATGGAGATGATACAGCTGAGAATCATGGGAGGGATGATAATTCAGTACCTGTGAGATAAATTAGAGGAGCACAAGATGGAACACTTAGCTGGCTCAGACAGGTATATGCAGAGATTGAAATTGAGTCAGCTATCTGCTGTAAGAAGAGTCCTGCTCAGACAGGGCCACACTGGTGCAGCACTGAAAAGGGAAGGTGAGCTGTCCATGGAGCTCACTTCACTTGCCTTTCCCATGAAGTGGACTGTAAACTGAAGCACTAAATGCCCTAAAAATCGGGGGGCAAACAGATTTGAAGTTACTGCTTTACATTTGCCTGGCCCCTCTACTGCAGTCTCCATCTGAGTATCTCTTACACAGGGACAGAGCTCTTACCAAAATCAAGAGAGGCCAGCTAGCAAGGGCCACAATATAACCTATGCTATTATACTTCCAGTATTTGTTGTAACAGATTACAGGAAAGACAGAAAAAAGATGTTTTAAGAGTCTTTCCAAGCTGAAGTTTTTCTGGAGATGTACAATCATTTTATGATGATAGTCTGGTAGATCTGTCAGTGCACAGCTGCACCCTTTTGTTGACAGCTGTATTATACAATTAATGTTTGCCTAGAAACCTTGCCTCCAGAAACAGATGGCAAGACATACACAGAATTTAATGGGGCTGGGTTGTCTTCCTTTACAACCTTCTTGAGAGATATAAAGCCTACCGGGCTTATAGGCTTCATTTAGGCAAATTTTTGGAGGGTTGTATGAGAGGAGTTAGTCACAGGTTAGAAACAAATGAAAAGTTTTGCTGCCTAATTGATTTTTAAATTTTGTTAGATCCCAAACACAGAAATCTGGATGGTGAATTTGCTATAAGGAAAATAAGAATAAAATGAAAAAGAAAACAAAACAAAACCAAAAACCCAACAACAAATATAGTTGTGCTCTTTCACCCATTACTGATTCTTAATGACAAGCTTCTAATCATACTTGAGTGCAAGCTTATTTTGGAAACAGAAATAAGGGTCTCAAAGTAGAAACAAACCAAATTTCCAATGAAACCTGTGGGAATCTGGAATGGAGCTGAAGTAATAGCAGTGGAATCAGGTACTGCATAGAGGTGATACAACACTGAATCATAGAATCACAAAATGGTTTGGGTTGGAAAGGACCTATAAAGATCACCTAGTCCACCCACCCCTGCCACGGGCAGGGACACCTTCTACCAGACCAGGTTGCTCAAAGCCTCGTCCAGCCTCGACTTGAACACTTTCGGGGATGGAGCAGCCACAACTTCTCTGGGCAACCTGAGCCAGTGTCTCACCTTCTTATCATAAAAAAAAAATAATTCTTTCTTATATCCAATCTAAATCTACCCTCTTTCAGTTTAAAACCCCAAAAAAGGGAAATCCATTTTTCTGTCGCTGCAGGCCTTGGAAAAATGCCTATCTCTGTCTTTCTTATAAAGCCCCTTTATATATTGAAATTCCACATGCTCTGGACTGTGCAAGTAGAAGCAATACAAATGGCATGTACAGGTAATGCTGTGGTTAATGGAGGAAATTTTTTCACAAGAGAACTAGGGATAATTTAAGGCAGGCACAAAGTAAGACTTGTCCAGAATCCTTCCTATTACACACCAGTCCTGCCCCATAATAACCCCTGCATTCCAGCACTGGACCTTTTGAGCAGGTGCTTCCAATTTTGTGTCAGTTCCTGATTTGAGCTGTTATCTATCAGAAATTGCATCTGGGTTTCTTCATAGCACTCTATCACATCACCACATGTCTCTGTGATTGATTTAATTAACACTTCATCTCTCTCCCCTTTTTGTAAGCTTCCATCTCTTTATTTATATTTCCCCCAGATTGTTGACTCTCGAGTTGTATAAAATATTTTTAGATATATTACATCTAATTTAAAAGTAACACAAACCAAGATGCCTTTAACTTCTCAGGCACATATATACCCTATTTTAATGTGGCCGTTTATGCTGCTGTGTAATACATCTTCATAGTGTTGGCTTAATCGCAAATGACAAATGTTGAAAATGTAATAAAGACAGGGACACATTAATCCATTTTGTATGAAAATGTTAAAAGGTAATCAGATTCTGAATGTCTTTATGCTTTAAAAATATACTGTCTGAGATTCCTTTTTCCATTCGGGATTCTCACCAGAGATTCTGATTAGAAAGATTTCAGTATAAAATTGCCTTAAAATATTAAAATTGCACCAAAAATGCACTGAGGAAGTTTTATAAAATGAGAGATGAATCTCAATCAGTAATGTGATGACCCCAAAGCTTCTGAAACACTTTAAATAGTCAGGGAAGTCTGTATTCCTTTTTTTTTTACAGAATCTTTCATACCTTGCCCATAGGTAGAGATGCAGGGTCTGTCATTATAATTTCTGCTTCTGAATATCCAAATCTAATTAAATAATTATTATTAATAATTATTCTAGCCTCCACAGGCAGCCAAGGATAGCTTAGTACAAAAATGTGTATTCAGAAGTATCATCTCCTCTTTGTTCCCTACAAAACCAAGAAATAAATGGGAAACTAGTATTTGGTTCAAAGGATGCTCTTGCAGCATATTCCTTCCAATCCATCACTGTGTAACATGTTTTTGCTCTGCCCTGGAGAATCTATGCAGCCTCTTTTTTTAGGTAAAAAAGAGCAAATTCTTTGCATTTTCTCACCTGCCTACATGGAGACTAAGGTAGTAGCTTTGAGATCATTCGATTACACCAACTTGCTGTCTAAGTAAGTGTCTAATCTAGGCTACCGTCCAGCCCCATAGAATATTGTAAGAAAGATTCACTTCATCAAGTTTAGTAGCTCAAAGGCCGACACATCCATTCAGCGGTAGTACTCAAAAAGTATCTTCCCACAGCTAACTATTATGATTCCATAGCTACTTCCCATTCTGTTTAAAGGGAATATCTCCCAGACTGAAGTTACATTTCAAAGTTAAAGAATTTTTTAATAGTGATTGTTCTCCATTCAGGTCCTAAATTAAATTATTAGATCTACAGACGTCCTGATGAAACTAAAAATACTTCTCTAGTTATTTAACTTTAAGTAATTATAGTTCAATGTCATCTTAACTTTTGAGCAAGAGACTATGATGTGATTGCACCACCAAAAATGTAGTTTCTTATAACACAGCATCACTGGTATAGTTTATGTGGCGTATTTATCTCTTTGTGCTTGTTTATCAGTTTGAAGTATTTTTGCTGCAAAACATCAAGGTCAATTTTTCAGATGCTTTACACAGTTTACTATAGGGCCTCAAGCAGAGCTGATGGCTCTAGACATCCTGCCTGTGAATTGTAGTGATTTAATAATTTCAGCAATCTTGCACTTACAGTTTCATTATTATTTCCAAAATAACTGAAAGAGTTCAGCACACAGATACTTTTGTTCCTGCATGAAACTTAGTAAGTATAAAGTCTTTTCAGCATATGAAAAGCATTTGCAGCATACAAGCAAGATGTATACCTAAATGTGGAGTGGAAAGGAAAATGATTAGAACATTTCCCATAAGCCTGTGCAAATTACATAAAATCAAGAATTGGCCCTGTCAATCATTTTTCATTTAACACTTTCAATTAACTTGAGATACTGTAGGATGCCACTTTAAATTATCTACTTAATAGAGTAGGAAGGGTACGGATTGGCTTCCTGCTGGGGCTAAGGCAGTCCGAAACCAAAGTGGATTCAGCTCTACCTGCAGAGCTCCTCTGTAATCTAAAGCTGTTCATCTTGCAGCAGAGCCATAAAGGAAGGATGATGGCAGATCATCTCCTACAGTGATGGGTCATGGCCCTGCTTCAGTGGGTATTTCCAGGGAGTTCCTGTATTATCAGTAGCCACCTATGCCAAGCATAAGGGAATCCATTTCAGTCTTTGCTGGCAGCATTCTTAGTAATATTTTCTCTAAACTACAATTCTGTCTTAACCTCACCTTGTTTCTTGTTAACCAATGTTTTAATGAATAACGCAGAGACTATGTCCATATTTGTGAACTAGAGTAATGCCATTTCAGGATTAACAGAGATGAAGATAACATTTATTTACCTTCCACAATGATTGTTTATACAAGGTTTTCCAGAGTCACAAAAAAATGTTATAAATGAGGGAGCACTGGAAAACCTCTGGAGCTCTGCTTTGTAAGGAAACTTAAAATAGAAATGAATGTCACATTCATGCACAATGTATTTCACTGTTTTACCCTTTAATTTCTAAGAAAAACTCAGCTTTATTATAAGGGTTAGCACAGTCTATCCTACATTGGTAAAAACCATAGATAAATGACAAACACAAAGTTCAAGAGGTTTAACTTACCAAATCTTTTATGTGCTATGTAATAATTTTAGTGCTCCTTAGGAAGAATGAAATACAGTAATTGTTGGGGGCAAATTCTCATCTTCTGCCATGGTTCTGTTTCCTGCAGTTCTAAACTATTTCAAAACAGACAGAAAAATACAAAGAGTCCAGGTAAATACAGATCCACAGTAATTCATAAGGATGCCCAGGACAATAGGAGTTACCACCATGTCAGGGTGCTTTGAACATAGTGGCATCATGGGAATATTTAGGTACAGGGTTAGAGGAATAATTTTGAACCTAAATTTAAATTAGAGCTGAACAATTCTCCTGTGAAATCTGTATTTTATACATATACCTGTCTTTTGGATCAAGACGTTGATCATTTCCATATTAAATGCTTTAGGCTTGCTATGCATATAACAGCTCTGTATCTGAGTAGGTATATATTGGTAGGTTCAGAAATAAGTTGGCTTTAATCATGCTAGACATGTTAGTGAAATAGGCCTTTGAAATATTTTTTAATTCCTATGGAGGTCCTTGAAGACAGGTGGCCCACAGATTATTTAGTCATGTTTGCATTTATAATACAAGCTCATTTATAATACAGACTGAGAATTGCAGGAAGTTACTGTCCATTCCCAAGCTGTGACATGGTACTTGATTATATAAGTACCCTCCATCCAGTTCCATGGAAAATGGAACAAGGTGACCTTCACTCATTTTTTTTGACATTTAAAAATTATTTCTTCTGCTTTGCATCCCAGTAGTTAGAGGCAGTTACAGTGGAACAGATTCATTACTAAATCCAAGTGTCTGCTTCTGAGTTTGGTTTCTGGCTTTTCTTCATAAGGGAGACAAGCAGGCATTTCTGCAAAAGATATTTGCCTCATATCAAAGCAGACATCTGAAACAGGGCAGATAGAACTTGTCCAAGTGAGGCTGTTTTCTCTCCATTAACACATAAGAAGCCGAAGGTGATTGTTACACATGCAAAGATCTGCAAGGATCTACAGAGACCTAAATTTAGGGGAGATGAAGCTCATTCTATGCATAGCCGAGGGAGGGATAGTTAGCAAATAGTATCCCAATAACAGGAAAATGAAAGTAGATGCTTAAGATGAGTGACTGAAGTCCCTTTCAGTGTACCCAAGCATATTGGAAACTGGTAGTGATACAAAGCTGCTTACGAAATCTGTTGTCACAAGTATATTGTTATCAGTGTTTAAAAAAGTATAGATGTAGATAGACACCTATATGGGCTATAAGAGCATCTCCTGCTGCAATGTTATCATATTGCATATGATAAATACATACCATCCACAGGCAGATTCTGGGGAAGGAAAAAGTAAGGCTGCAAGAACAGCCCGTTGTCTCTAGTCTCTGCTGTTTCTTCTAACAAATTGTGGCTCCTCCACAGTGCCTACAGACCAAACAGGACTAAGAATAAAACCAGGAAGGGAAACTAAGGTTGTGAGATTGGTTGTTTCAGCTGGGATTATCTGATTGGTGGAATTTTATAAAATAAATTTAGGTTTCCTATGACATAACCTCAACTTACAATTCTCAATATATTTCCAACATTTTCTCTAGATGAGTATATCTTCTCTAACTTTAGATGTTTGCCATGTAAATCCCCATTCCAACTGTCAGTCCAGGTGGGTGTAATCTCTTTACCATATCACAAAGGAATTACAGGAGGCCTATAGCCACCTGGACTGGCATCTGAAGACCAGCAGAATATCTTCCATAGTACTAAATATATATGTTTAGGTAACCAAATCAAGCCCTAGGTAGCATATTTAATGGAGTTTGTAGAATTATTCAGACAGCCCCAAAATCCACTCCTGGATGGTCAGCTGAAATTCTTCCACCTTAGCTTTGATGCCTGACTTTTGAAGGTGCAAAACTGAGAATGATGTTGCCGGTTTTCATAGAATCATAGTATAGTTAGTGTTGGAAATGACCTTAAGATGATCAAGTTACAACCACCCTGCCATGGACAGGGACACCTCCCACTAAACCCTGTCACCCAAGGCTCTGTCTAACCTGGATTTGAAGACCGCCAGGGATGGAGCATTCACAGCTTCCCTGGGCAACCCATTCCAGTGCCTCACCGCCCTCACAGTAAAGAACTTCTTCACTTTTGTTTTAGATAGAGGATGACATTGTGTTAAAGATGATCTTGGCTACATACTATGGCTAATATGTAATATAAGCTTCCATGGGGAGCTGTGTGTCAGCCACAACAATGGACTGAACGAGATAACAAATGAATAAATAAGCAACTGCAGTTTGGTTGATCAGGGTCTTCCAGCCTCTGACACTGCTGTATACTAGCTGTGTACATTTTGAACACTGCTTCATATTTATAAGGGAGCTAGTCCCCCTAGTCTCTGTATCAAGCTATGAGTATTACTAGCTGCTGTTTATTTAAGTTACAGTAAGAACAAATTAGAGAAAAAGACAGGGCTTAAAACAGAATAAAAATGTTAACAGTATTAAATTCAGTCAAGTAGAGAAAGCTGAGTAGACAGAGCGTATCAGTTTAAAAAAACACCAAGATGTCTTCTGCTCTGCCTAGTAATACCTGTGATCTTGATGGCTTTTATAAAAAACATTGGAAAAGCACTAATGCTTATTTTCAAAACGTTTCGCCTAGAAGTAGATATGTCTGTATCAATAATTACATCTTGTGATTTAATAAATAGGAGCTCTTCTAGATGACTTCTAATTGTGATATAAAATCTAAATTCTATTTCTGTTTGCTTGAATCACCTAGGACTAAATGGTTTTAGTCTTATATTAGTACCTTATTCTACAAATCAACTCACTGATTACTTGTAGGTATGTGTTCATTGAGTATGTTCATCAACATTGTTACTGAATCAGAAAAAATAAGATCAGAAGGGACTTAGAGGTCATTCAGTCCATTTTCTTGTCCTGTGCCATAGTCAACTATCCTTAGAACAGCCCTGACAGGTGAAAGAGATTTTGCTTTCTGCAAAATGTCTTTCAGTATTGTTTTTTTGTAATTAGAAAATGTTTCATGTTTCCCTCATGTTTAAATTAATTCTCCTTTACTTCAGTTTAAGTCCACTGCTGCTTACTGTACAATGGACATACAGAAAGCTCAGTTGCCTCTTTTCCTCTACTCATTTGTTGTTTAGGTTGTTGAAGACAAGTTATCATCCCTCCTTTAAAGGGATGATTTTAAGATTTCTTTTTTTCTAAATAAAGCAATCTGAGTGCTTTCAAAAGGTTCAGGTTTCTGGCTAGACCCTAACTGAGTGCATTGGTAGGTCTGAGCTGCTCTAAGCAGCATCAGCTGTGGGCCCCAGAGCACCATATACGTGTTGACCTAAGTCCTTGCCTGCCATGGTGGCATGGTCTGCACCCTCCCCTGTCCGCTGCTCATCCTGACTTACTCATTTTACTTCCTAGATTGACCTCAGACCTCACCAAACAGTCAGTGGAGACTATCACTGCTCAGACCTGTCCCTGCTTTTGTGAAGCCTCCTTCCTTGGAGATATCCAATAGCTGTCTGGACACAACCCTGAGTTTTCTCGGTGACCCTCTTTGAGCAGGGAAGTTGGGCTAGATGATGCTCCTTCCAACCTCAGCTATTCTGATTCTGTGATTCTTTGACTGTGCTTGCACATTGAAGGACTGCACCAGGGAAAGCCAGGCCACCATCCTATCTGTGCCATAGTCACACTCGGTTCCCAGCATGGCTTTCTGTGTTGTACAGTCTTACACCTGCTACCCTCTGATAGAAGCATTTTGTTTCCCTCCCATTGGAACTATCTTGAGGAGGCGGGGGGAGGTTGGGTGTTGTTGTTTTTCGGGGTTTGGTTTTTTTTTGCTTTTCTTCATCTTTTTTTGCTGATTTGTATAGATCATTTTTTATTCTAGTCCTTCCCTCAAATCTTAGTGCAGCCTCTCCTAACTTGGTGCTGATTAGTAATTAAATAAGCATACACTTCATGCTTTTGAAATAATTAAGGGAAATATCGAGTGGTGGCAGACTGAAGATAGACCCTGTGAAATTCCACTTATGGCATCCTTCCAACTTGGCAGTGAATCTTAATAGCTACTCCCCCAGTATGATATTCTTCCCTTCCAGCAGTGCCATATTTCCTTAGCTTGTTTAAGAGAGACCTGCTGAAGGTTAGCCACATGATCTCTGTTTCTCCTCTCCTTTTTCAGGAAAGCTCTTAACTTCTCACAGAAGGAAGCTGAATATATATGACAGAAGTTGTTCTCGGCTGTTCTTCATCTCCTTATAAGCATGTACCAGCTGTATACAAGTAATTCAATTATTTATTCCAGTATTTTCACAGGAACTGAAGGTCAGCTGCTAGGTTATTCCTTACACCCATTAAAAATAGACAATACATTTTCCTTTTCTGGGCTTCTGAAGCCTTACGAGTCCTTAGAAGTTCACAAAGTTGCTGACCCTGAGACTGAGTCAGTACCATAAAGTGAATTTCATCAACCTCAGACAGTTCAAACTTATCTAGCTGCTCTCTAATTGGCTTTTCTAACTGCACTTCTGGCCTGAGATTTTACCCCTCATTTCTGATGGTGACGTAATGAGCTGTCTGATGAACTCAGTTATTGTCAGTGAAGGCTGAAGCAAAAAATGCAGTAAATACTTTGGTTTTTCTTTGCATCACCTGTCAATAGCTATCTCTCCTTGTTAACCACTAGGTCAACTCTTTGCTTGATCTCCCTCTTACTTGGTAACATATTGCACTTAAAGAGGATTCTTGTTTTCTTCTTGTCCTTGCTAGCACACTTGCTACATATTTCCTTTTTACATGTAGGTTTCTTAATCTGTTTTTTAAGAATCTAATAGCAGTAGACTGCTTCTTCAAGTGTGCTAACTGGGTTATTTGAGAATCTGGAGATTCTGTTCAGGTATTTAAATGCAGATTTACATCTCCAACTTTAAAGTCTGAAAATGTTGGCTTACGTCAGAAGTATTACATTCACTTAACTGCTTTCAGCAACAAAATAGGAGAGGGCGAAAAGAAGACAAATACTGTATCTGATCTATCAGACCTTTAATCTTTTTAAATGTTGTTGTTTTCTTAATTTATTTAAAAGGAATAAGCTCTTTCTTTTAATGCTTTTGCTAATTCTTTGAGTAAAACACTAATTTCTTTTCCTTTCACACATGTAACAGTGAGAAGCTTATTTCTTGATTTAAAATTAAAGCAATTACTTACTGCATTATTTCCTTAATAGAAAAGCCTTAAATTACCTCTCAATTTAGAGTGCCTCAGTGGTTTCTATAAAATGGTTATCAATGGTGTCTAGCTTCATTTCCACTGCAAAATAGAAGAATCTTGTTAATATTAACTCATCCTCCTCTTTCAGGCATTCTGAACAGCTTTAAATGATTTTCACCCTTTAAAATAGAGAGAGGAAAAATTATCTCATACTTAGGGCTAAAAACTAGGTTTCCAGCAGAAGTAACTCCACATGGTTCCTGTTTGGGAGTGCTTCATGGGGGAAAACATAAAGTACTGATGGCTTGTCCACACAAACGTTTTTTTTCCTGAGCTGCCTGAATGCAAGGGTACTCTGTTATAAGAGTAACTTAATAAAATTACTGATTCCATGGACTTCAAACTCTATTGTGCATACATTATTTTACCCATCTGTGAAGACATACCGGGATTCATTACATGCATAGAGATTCTCATTATGTGCCAGAGTAGGACCATACTAAATGATGATGCCTTATTTCAGCTGACATTTATACCACTTATACAAGGAGATCTTATAAGGATTTTATATTTGTTATTGTTATACATAATTTATTCCACTGAATCCAACTTTTCTCATTGATAGATAATGTCAGCTTCTTTTTATATCCTCTATGCCAGACTGCACTGCTGTGCTACATCGTGCCAGAGAGTTTCACGGGGATTATAGAGGTATCTGTGACACAAAGTCTGGATACAATTGCCAAAAGTTTTGCAATGTTATAATATATATTTTTCCTCCTCTCAATCCATGTTTCATAGGTACAGAGCAATTCTCATTGGTGTTCCAAACTTACTAACAGAAACAGGCACCCAGGCTGTTTAACTTCAGCCTGAAACATTATATAAAGTCATAGGCAGTGCATGAGAAGACCCTATAATGAATTTCACCAGGCTCAGTTCCACATCCATTCTGATTCCTGCACAAGGTAATCATCACGTGCAAATTTGTTCTTTCTATTACTGGGGGGGAAAGAAAGGAGGGGAGAAAAAATGGAAAAAAAAAAGAATGATGCAAGTAAGAAAAGGCCTAAAAATGAAATAAAATACAACATCATGTCTAACAGAGATATGCATAATATAACTGATATATTGGATCTAAGCAAGAAATTGAAGTTTCTCACATACTTTTTAATGCACTACACATAACCAAGCATTTAATTGCAGGAGCAACACAGAAATTATTTATCAAAAAAATTTTGGGGGCTTTGAAATACTATCTCTTAAATAGTAATCATTATGCTAAAAGAATAATTCTTGTTCTATGTATTAATATCTCATGAATCAAATTTTTCTATTCTGGATTTTAGGATTGCTTTTTCAGTGGAAGGGAGATGCTGCAAAAGTGAATTTTTCAATTTTTTACTTTCAAAGATGTTGCTTGAAGTGTTGTTGATATTGACCATTTCTAGCATTGTTCAGTGGGACTTTTCTGCATCTGCAGACAAAGGTGTGGCATTGCTCCTATTTCTGTCATACCAGCTTTTCATAATGAGTAACAGTCACAACTCAATGCTCCTCAGCTATCTAAAATAGCCATGCTCAGGAACAGCAAGTGGGTGGCTATTAAAACAACCAGTGTGTACTGTTTCTAATGTTACTGTGTGGGGATGAGCCAACAGACTCAGGCTGAGGAGGTACATCTATTTTTCTACAATTATTCATCAGTATTTACCTTCCACCTGCACTCCCAGTAGAAGCACTCAACCGCTGAGTCTACATACTGTTTTTTGCTTTACTTGATCTGACATGTACCAGATGTATTTGAAGTTCAGGGGATACCTGATTTTATAGGGAAGGGACTTTTGGCAAGGCGAGAGGGTGAACTTCAGTCAGTGTGAATAAAAGAGTCTGTAATCACTTTAATATCACATTATTGCCATAATTATCATTAAATGCAGTAAATGTTTCCAGAAGCTTCAATTTCTATCTTTTCAATGGCAATGGGACTAAAGAATGGTGAAGAAGTGTTCCTATGCAGGACATGCATGACAATTTATAGAAGCTGCATATCCTTCAGCAGAACTCACTAGATGAAATGCTCTTGACTTCTAACTATTCCAGAATATGCCTCTAATAGATAGATCCCAGCCTGTACATCTTTTTGAACAGGAAGCTGGCTGGAAATCAATAAGTTTATGTGTGATGAAAAAATAATCAGTATCAATAACAACTTGGTTCCACCCACAAGCTGTCTGCTAGTGTAGTCAGCCTCAGGAGAAGCCAGTCTTCAGGAATTCGTAAGGCATATGTCATTATCTTCCTGCAGACAAGACGCGTATTCCCCATATTTGAGTGTACTGAAGAAATAGGGCAAGGAATGAGGGAGAAACCCAAGTGTTCTTCATAGTCAGAATATGGCAATTTTTCTCAGGAGTCCTGAAACTTCAGAGTGTGTACGGAGGTCTTGGGTAACCCGGAGTCATTTCTGTTCCTCCCTCCCCACCACAGCAGTCCCAAATGGCTTGTTTCTTTCCAGAATCAGGAAATTGGCTGTCCACTTATCTGCGTGTAAACTGCACATCCAACCATAAGGGCATCCACCATGATGTATCTCTGACCTGGCAACTGTACTTACATGCCAAAAGCTGCATCTAATGCGACATCCATGTACTATGTATCCATGCTTCTCTGCCCAAGCTTCCAATGACATTGTTTAATAATGCTGGGCATACAGGCAGAGCTCCTTTTGCAGATCTGTACCACTCTTTGTATATACTTCTTTTCACCCAGTTGCTTGTCTATAGCAAAAACTGAACAAGCCCATGTCAAAATCACAACTGATATCAAGTTATTTACTGCTTCTGTCTTATCGTGATGATGTGCTCCTTCCCCACACCCACCTCAACCAGACCATTATTTCCCATAACCCTCCTCAAATAATAACCACCACTGTCAGCCATAATGGGTACATCTGATCACGATGCCTTCATGCAGCTGAAGGCAGATTCAGGGGAGACAGACAGCAAAACAACAGCGCATATGAGCATTGCTCATATGAGCAGTGTGCCCACCCAACCACAGCAATGGTTAATGTCTGACTCAAGCCAAATTTAGGATCATAGAATCATAGTATAGTTAGGGGTGGAAAGGACCTTAAGATCATCTAGTTCCAACCCCCCTGCCATGGGCAGGGACATCTCCCACTAAACCATGTCACTCAAAACTCCATCCAACCTGGCCTTGAACACCGCCAGGGTTGCAGCATTCACAGCTTCCCTGGGCAACACATTCTAGTGCCTCACCATTCTAACGGTAAAGAATTTCGTGCTTATATCCAATCTAAACTTCCCCTGTTCAAGTTTGAACCTGTTATCCCTTGTCCTATCACTATAGTCCCTAATGAATAGTCCATCCCCAGCATCCATATAGGCCCCCTTCAGGTACTGGAAGGCTGCTATGAGGTCTCCATGCAGCCTTCTCTTCTCCAGGCTGACCAGCCCAAACTTTCTCAGCCTATCTTCATACAGGAGGTGCTTCAGTCCCCTGATCATCCTCGCGGCC
>JANHGB010061953.1:0-52457 GCA_026283785.1 Coracopsis vasa
GAGCTCATCTCAGTCTCCCCTCTGGCAGGTTAAAGCCATTCCCCTTGGCCTGTCCTTACAGGCCCTTGTCCAAAGCCCCTCTTTAGGTTTCTTGTCCCTTGTAAATGATTACAGGATCATTGGAAGGATGATATGCAGTGAGGCAAACCCAGTCATTACGTGCCTCACAGAGGAGTAAGGAGACTTTGGGCATTCTGCTCAGGTAAGGAGGAAGATGAAGAGCAGAGATTACCTCAAAACATGCACAGTAAGGGGCAATATTACTGGTTTCTAACGTTTCTGTTATTGACCATCTCTCCAGCCCCAGTGTGCAGCCAGGGATTGCCTTGTGTGGTGTTGTGCTGCTTGACTGGAGCCTCCACATACTTTCTAAATATTCAGACATTCCTGGTGTGCGTTGTTGGCAAACAGCAGGTGTTTGAGTGACACTTTAATTCTGCACGTTCCCATTTAGAAATGCTCTCCAGGAAGCTGTTAATGTTCAGAAACAGCAGCTTGTTCTTACAGACAGCTCCTCGCCTCACATAGCTCTGGGTTTGCCTTTCATTGCATACCGCAGCTCAGAAATACCATGAGCAGCTTTGGAGGACTTTGAGATGTCCACCTGCAAAGGCAGAAGACATGGTCTAGGGTGAGGCATCCCTGCCCATGGCAGGGGATTGTAACTGGATGATCTTAAGGTCCTTTCCAACCCTACCTGTTCTATGATTCTATGGCTAGTTTCTGTTGATGTAGATGCCCTAAAGTAGTAAGACCCAAGTGATGAGATGCCATCCAGAGGGACTTGGACAAGCTGAAGAAGTAGGCCCACTGCAAACCTCATGAAGTCCAACAAGACAAATGCAAGGTCCTGCACGTGGGTTGTGGTAGTCCCCAGTATCAACACAGGGGGGATGAAGGGAATGAGAGCAGCCCTGAGGGGAAGGACTTGAAGGTATTGTTGGGTGAAAGGTTGGACATGTGCACTTGCAGCCCAGAGAAACCAGAGTGAGGCCAGCAGGTGAAGGGAGATGGTCCTGTCCCTCTACTCTGGTGAGACCCCTCCTGGAGCACGACATCCAGCTCTGGAGTC
Organism: Coracopsis vasa; assembly: GCA_026283785.1. NCBI lineage: Eukaryota > Metazoa > Chordata > Aves > Psittaciformes > Psittacidae > Coracopsis > Coracopsis vasa. The sequence continues at coordinate 1,073 of JANHGB010061953.1, forward strand.
CTCAGTACAGGAAGGACATGGACCTGTTGAAGAGGGGCCAGAGGAGGCCACAAAAATGATCAGATCATGGAACACTTCTGTGAGGAAAGGCTGAGAGAACTGAGCTTGTTCAGCCTCATGCAGAGAAGGCTCTGGGTGATATGTGAGTAGACAGCTTGACCCCCCCACATCATGGGGAGACCTTATTGTGGCTTTTCAGTTCTTAAAAGGGGTCTCTCAGAAAGGTGGGTAGAGACTTTTTAGCAGGGCTTGTTAACGACAGGACAAGGGTGATGGTTTTGAACTGACAGAGGAGATTCAGGCTGGATGTGAGGAAGAAATTCTTTACAATGAGGGTGCTGAGGCACTGGCACAGGGTGCCCAGAGAAGCTTTGGCTGCCCCATCCCTGACAGTGTTCAAGGCCAGGGTGGATGGAGCTTGGAGCAACCTGCTGTAGTGGAAGGTGTCCCTGCCTGTGGCAGGGGATTGGAACTGGAGGAGCTTTAAGGTCCTGTCGACCCAAACCTTTCCATGATTCCATGCCTGATCCCCATGGACAGAGCAGTCCATACAAACCACTCTGGGCTTCCCGGCCTGCTGAGCAGCCAGGGCTCCTGCTGGGACTGGGAGATCTCTGGCTCCTGCTTTGCTGGATGTCAGCAGCGTTGGGTGTTTCTTGCTGCCTTTTCCGCTGCTGAGCACCACTTGTAGCCTGGACAAGAGGCTTGAGCACAGTTGTAATGAGCACAGTGAATTTTCTTCTCCCCAAATACAAGAGCTAGAAACAGCTTTAAGAGAAAAATAGCAGGAGTTATCTAGAGCAGCAGGAATGTGAACCCTGACCCCACCATGTTTATCCTCATGTTCTCATATTCTGATTTAGTTCTGTTTTACTTGTTGGGTAAGGAAGGAAAGTGCAACTTGAGAAGCTGTGTGAGGGAGATTGTTTGGAGGATCTGCAGGGCTCTGAGCAGCCTCTTGCTATCTCTCATAAGCCCTGCCTTGGCTACAAATAAGAGCAGGCTGGTGGTGGGGATGGCAGCTTGGTGAAGAAATACCCACTTATGGAAGGCTTATTTTGAGCTATTCACAGCTGGTAATCCCTGTAACATCCTCCTGCAGCTCAGGACTTCCCCAGGTCTGCAGGACTGGGAACTTCAATATGAGGAGAGTAGGTGCACTGTGGTAGGAATGATGTTTGTTGTATGAGGTAGGTGCAAGAATGACAGCTAAATGGTTGAATATGGTTAGTAAAATGAGAAAATTCACAGTACTTTTGAATTATAACTATTTAGTTGTGGTCCCAAAAGCACTGATGTGTCTGTTCTCTTCATTGATGTATCCAAGGAATTTACCCATCATCTTTAAGAGAAAGTTCTCACTTTTACCAAATGCTCCTTTCTGTTTGCACCCTTTTAATGTAAGTTTTATAAAGATTCTGACTTTTAGTGTAGAGATTAGATCAAAACAAAGCCTGGGACTTAACTTCTTATTTACAGAAAAAGAAACGTTAACAGCTTTCCAATTTCACATTTCAGAGCAGCTTCCTCTTAATTCATCTGATGTACACAGCTTGAAGTTTTCAGCTTATCCTGCTCCGTAACTTATACAATCCTTGTGGATTTCTTAAACAGTGTAACTGGAAGCAATAAGTTTAATGCACACAATGTAATCACTGTAGACAGCTAAACCAATGTGTTCACTGCACCTTGTGATCAGTGTTGTCTTTATCCTCGTGCTTTACCCGTTCTGCTTTCAATAGGTCAGTAGTTTTTCAGGACTGACTGGTGTGGCTTGAAGAATTCTTATTCCATTCCATGTCTGAGAGAGGGAAAGTGAATGTGAGGAGGTGATGTTTTGTAACTCAGCGTGGCTGGGAGGAGGAATGACACACAGGGAATTCCATCCGGCTGCTTTAAAAAGTACTTTTCCAAAGAGTTTGAAACTTTGGTGTGGTTTAAGGTCAGGGAACACTTTTGATGCCAAGCTCAAATGGATTTAAAAAGATTAATCATAAAATGGTTTGGGTTGGAAAGGAACTTAAAGCTCATCCAGTTCCAACCCCTGCCACAGGCAGGGACACCTTCCACTAGAGCAGGTTGCTGTAAGCACCTGTGTCCAACCTGGCCTTGAACACTGCTAGGGATGGGGCAGCTACAGCTTCTCTGGGCACCCTGTGCCAGCGCCTCAGCACCCTCACAGTAAAGAACTTCTGCCTTAGATCTAACCTGAACTTCCCATGTGTAAGTTTAAACCCATTACCCCTTGTCCTCTCTGGCATCCTTGTAAGCCCCCTTCACATATTGGAAGGCTGCTATGAGATCGTTTATTTTCTATATGAATAGTAGGTGGCCTAACTTAGAGAAGTACAAAATAGTTATATCCTCTTGATTATGAAGATTACCAGCTGTTTAAAGCTGTTGAAACTTGACTTGCTTATAAAAGCCTCTACACATAGGAAGATGCCTTCATAACTGTAATTTATCAATGAAGATATGCTGGTTTGGTAGATGAACTCAGTGAGACATGCTGAAAATGTGTGGGGTTGAACAATCTACACAGATTTTTGCTACACATGTGCTAACCTTAGAAGTGAGATTCTCCTGATGCAAAAACCTGGAGAATTCCATTGCAGGTACAATAAGCTTTGAAATCTGTATTTAAAACATATGGGTTTCAGGTGTTTTCTAATGATGGAAGTTTTTATGTTGAAATGGTTAACTTAGGACAGTGGGCTGGCGACACAGGTTGTGATCTTCCCCCTACCAAAGTTAATGGCAAAATGACTATTTGAGGAGTCTGGATTGGTCCTTCAGAATGCTTAAAATAATATTCTTTTTTGGATCTTTTGTATATCTGTTTAAATGTGTGTGGGCAAATATATTTAAATATATGAATATTCATATAAATATATACACAATTATATTTCTTATATGTTGTTGCTAGGTAGCAATACTATATTACAGTTAGCTGAAAGGTTACTTAACAGCTCTTCAAGATGTAGTTTTGTAATGCATATTTACACAGGGACTGCTCATGCATCAAAACTCTCAAATTCCGGGTGGTTTTGTCACGTTTGTTCCCTGCTTCCTGTCATGAACCATGGTCGAGTATAGAGGCCAGGGTTTCACATACACAGGGGCTTTATTCACCCACAGAACTCCATAGGTCCTTTGCAGGAGCAAGAAGGGAAAGGATATGGAAGGTGTGTCTCAAGAATCCTTCAGGAACTGATAAGCAGCTTGCTTCTCTTCTTTGATTGTGTCTCTTATTTATGTATATTAATGCTAGCAGTGATTGCAGGCAGTCCTTTTTTTATTCCTTTTTTTTCTTCCTGTGATGAGTTGGGGTCTTTCAGGCTAACAGCAACTGAAGCATCTCTTTCCAAATGTGTTATTGTGATTAAGGTGAACAGAGCTCTTCTTAGCTGTCTCACAAGTGTCTGGGCTTGACACCGTCTTCTCGGTCACCCCATTGCCACATTATTCCATGACCACACATGGCAGGCTCCGCTGGTAAGCTTGTTCCTTGTTGTACCTCTGTCTGGCTATGAAGCTGTCCTTAACAAGGAGATTATAGGAATTCCTCACACCAATGTCTGATCTGCATCCTCAGCTTTTGTGGGTGCCCTCCTGAAGATGGTGGGAGAGCTGTGGCATCATTACCAGCTACAAGCCTGTCTTGATTTTTAAATGTAGGTTCTACAGCAGATTTTAAGCCTTAGGGACTTGGAGTGTAGCAGTAATTGAGGAATGGTTTCATAAAGGCTCCTGGGCTGATGAAAAAAGATGTGACTTTGGTAAAAACAAAAAAAATACAAGTTGAACTAATAAGTCTGTACTGTCTGCTACATAATCTTAGGGGGGAAATGGAATATAAGTGATAAGATCATAAGAAAGAATGAGATGCTGTGTGGCATGGGAGCCCAAAGCTGTCTCGGATCAGAATGTCCTCCTGAAGGAGAGTTATCAAGTTTCTCCCTTCACTCTAAGTAGTGAGATAAGATATATGTCAGGAGAAAGTCATAGAGAAGGGAGGAGGAAAAGCAAAAGCCTTTGTTGTTCTTGGCTGCCTTACAGATATTGTATTCAGTATCTGTACAACTTGTTGTATGAGCATATGCAATATGAGCATGCATATGAACAGATACTGGAAGGAAGAACTAGTATTAACTTTTACTACTGAATTGTAATATATCAGCTTTAAGACTTTGGTTTCCCTTTCTAGCATGTGTATGTGGTTTAAATTTCTGTGGGTATATTACACATGTACATTGTTGCTGTCAATGGAAATAAGTACCACTACGCAGGGTTTCTGTCAATGCGCAGCTAGACAAAAGTCTTGTTTGAAGAAAAGTAGACAAAAATTGTATGACCTCCTATTTACATTATGGATTTAACTTTCAAAACCAGCAGTGTAGTAGAATTGACGGTATGTTCTATAATACTGCAGGGATTGCAAGTCCCATTGTGAAGTGATGGAAATTTAGAATCATTTCAAGAGGTGGGAGGTGTCACAATCCGACTATTAAAGTATCTACACGCACATGAATGGGTCTGGAAGGAAGCTCAGATTTCTGAAACCTGGAAAGCTTAGTCTGTTGTTTTAAATGGTACATTGAACTTGTGTGACCAAGATATTAGTATTCAACACTACAAATTGAACCCATTATTTCTAATTTAAGAGTATACAGTAACAAATAAATTGCATTTATCATGCTCTTTATAGCCTAACTGCAATCCATTCAGTTCTCTTCAGTACTTTCACAACCATTTTCTCTACTGTGGTACTGCAGGTAGTTACCCTTTGGATTCATTTCCTAAGGCAACAAAGCTAAAGTGTCTCTCTCTGTTCCTCTTTGGTAATTTTTCAACTGGCTTCCCAACAGGTTTTGCAAAAGGTTGCTTGTCTTCAGCCATTCCGTGTGTTTCAGGGGCTGGAGTGGAAAGCCGTACAGGTTGAAGCTGCACCTGGAGCCTCACTACAGTACAGGAAAAGGCTGTAGTGGGAGTTTAATGTTTACAAGTTGTCAAAAATCATCTTGACAGAAAGATCAGGAATTCCCCAACCACAAGAAAAGTTTTAATCAGATTTAGCAGGTTATTAGGAAATCCAAGCACAGGACAGATCAGCAATAGGGTTTGTGACTCGCAGACATCTATGGTTTTCAATTAGCATGTGCTTATGGACAAATCTTCCTCAGGAGCCAACTTCCCACCAAAATAATGCAATGTTTTAACAACTTGTTACCTTCTGTCTCCTCTAAGCTACAAACAGAGCTGTAGTACTTAGACGTTTTACCTTGTCTTCAGGGATTTGGGCTGTATTGTTTCATGAAGGTATCAATGTGATTAGCCTTCCTGGCAAAAGAATTCTTGTTTTTTTTCATTTCTCTCAAAGTATTCTGCAGAATTGTTCCTAAATTTCCCTGAAATACCATATGCACATTACACAGAAGAAAAAATCTTTCTCCCTTTATCTCATAACCTCACGTCCAACATTTTTATGATACAGTAATATATTTCCATATGATACAGCAAATGCAGATTGTGAATTATAAATCTTCTTTTGGCTTCATAATGTTGAAGCAGAAGCAGAATATGTGAAAATTAAATGCATGCAATAAGCACAGTGTCATATTCCTGTGTGAGTTGTCTCAAACCTCAGCCTCTTTCCTTGTTTCTAACACATTGCTGAAGAATAATTAGGAGCGGGTTTTGCTCAAGCACTTTCCTTTAATATTTAGGATATTCACTGTAGTATTTTGTAAGAATAGCATAATCTTGAATAGGAACAGTAATTATTCCTATCATCAATATTAGAATTATTTCCTCGTAAATGCAAGTCCACAATGAAATATTCAATCTATATTGAATTTTCTGTAGCATAAAAGACAGTAAATGGGGATTACCGTAAAGTAGCTTAAGCCCATTTTTGTCATGTGATAACTTGGTCGTTTAGTCTTATCATCTGTGCTAGTTTTGGGTAGGGTTTTGGCTGAACATGGGAAGTGGGGAGTGAATTCCTTGTTTTGCTTTGCTTGTGTGTGTGGGTTTTGCTTTCCCTATTGAACTGCTTTTATCTCAACCCACAAGTTTTCTCACTTTTCCAATTCTCTCCCTCATCCTGTTGGGGTGAGTGAGTGAGTGGCTGTATGGTGCATAGTTACCAGCTGAGGTTAAAACACCACGTTCTGTATCTATGCAGTGCTAAAAACATGCTAATAAAATAAGCAGAATAGTCACTTGTCTATCTCCAGGTATTTATTTTGTTTCAAACTTTTTGAAGGTAAAAAAGTAGTTCATGCTATTTGCTGGTACCATGCAGAGGAAGGAGTTGGATTTTTAGTATCTCTGGGCTTTTGGTTGAGTGCTGCTCCCAAGTATAATTTCTATGTGATGAGTGGAATTTTTTATTTCATTTTCCTTTACCTTTTTCTGTCCTTTGGAATTTGATGTGTGCTTCGCACTGATGGTATAAACCTTAGTGCAATTCATATAAAATTCCTACTAAAAAAAAAAATCATTCGCCTTTCCCAAAAAGAAGATGTAAGTAGTGAGGAAGCCAGTGTGCATTTGCTCTGCTACTGTTTCTTTAAGACTGATGGAAATAAGGATGCACCATTTTATGTAGTTTTGCTGCGTTTTAACATCAGTAGCTAGCATGCAGCAGATCTCTCTGCCTCACAGACTTCAGCAGTATCACAGAGGTCATATTTTCCTATGTATAAATTATTCATGAACAATTTCTCCAATGCACTAGATAAACTTGCAGAGATCAGAATTCATGTTTCTCTTCTTCCTCTCATCTCTATAATCAGTCATATTCTAATAGGCAATGCAAAAAAACCCTCAAAACCTGTATTCATCTGTGTACATTTGATGGAATAGATTGGTACAAAGTTATAATTAATATAAAGTCATTAGAGGGAAGTTCACAAAAGTGAAGAATAAATAAGTATGAACATTTTTGTTGCTGACTGGATGCCACTTCCTTATTTGACCAAAAATGCGTTGTTACAGTGGGCTGAGGTATGTTGTACACATTAAGGGCTGGGTTTCAGAGCTGAAATTAAACTGTCTGGTGAGTGAGGCAAGAAATTCTGCCCCTACAGTACCAGTGCAGAAAGAAATGACAGTGAAACATTTAAGAATTTCCAGCCCATATTCCAGCTTAGCCCGTTTCTTCAAATGGGATAATTGCCTTTCAGTCCTGCTGCCAGCTATGCTTCCTATCACATCCGTCAGTGGGTTTTGTAAAGATCTACAATAATACAGAGGATCCTTAGCTTGGAAATAGCCTTCATATGGTTCTTGTTACATGCTCTAATAGATTGCTGTACTGGAGCAATTTCCATGGTAAAAAAAAAAGAAAACCAGAAGACCACCGTTGTTTTAAGAGATGATTGCAGACGTGTGCTGTAATTCCAGGGATCTGTTCATTATAGCCCCCTTCCCCACTGGTCTTATTTAGCCAAAAAAACCCACCCTGTTTCTGTGAAAATTCTTCTGTAGCTGATGCCCTTGCATTTTGCAGCACCTGAGGATGCAGCGTGGGGCCTTTGGGCATTTGGGTGCTCTTTGTGTTGGCACCCGTGCAGAACAGGCGCTCCCGATCCAGTGGTCTGCAGTTGCTCTCAATTCACCAGCATCTGCTCACCTGATGGGTTACAAGCTGATGCTGTGGAGAGATTTTTGGAATGAGTTCACAGCCGAGCTGCTCATAATGCCTTGAATATGATACAAAGGGACAAGTTTGTACCAGTGGAGAGATGATGTGGCTCTGCACAGCAGTAATCATGTGTAATGATGGACAGTTACAGTGCAATTACTTGGCTGTTTGGGATTTTTTTTCATTACATTCATTGCTGATCTTTGATCCCTGTGTCCTCTTTCCCAGGTCGTCCCATTCCACCTACATCCTCGTCTAGCCTTCTCCCATCTGCTCAGCTGCCCAGTTCTCATAATCCTCCACCAGTTAGCTGCCAGATGCCATTGCTAGACAGCAATACGTCCCATCAAATCATGGACACCAATCCTGATGAGGAGTTCTCTCCTAATTCATATCTGCTAAGAGCGTGTTCAGGGCCACAGCAGGCCTCCAGCAGTGGTAAGAAAATTGCAAACATATGGAGTTTGTTTGTGACATATTTGTGCCAGTTTTATGCCTTTCGGTTTTTTTTGGGGTTTTTTTTTTTTTTCATTTATTGCAAATGTGTTCTTGCATCAGCACAAAATTGAGAGCATCTATCGAAAAGGGCAAACAAAAACTTACTGGTTTATTGCACTGAATGTTTTTTGGAAATGCCATACATCATTTATGTTTTTCCTTCATTTTAGTGAAGAGAGATTTTTAGGTTTAGAAGTGTTACAAACAGCATAAAAAATATTGCTGTATTCTTGTCTCATCAGAGGGATTTATTTTTCAAAGTAAGTTTCCAGCTCCTTGAGGCGTCTTCTAAGAGTGAGGTTTACACAGAATGGTTCTTTGTTCTGCATAGGCTCATGTAGGTGATAAGGTTTTATATCTAAAAATGTGTGTTGCATCTGCCGTTCTGTGTCTGTTCTTATTTCAGAATCTGTCTGATTTTATACTCCCAATGTCACATTTAACTAAAATACTGCTATTTTTCTGCAAATTACTTCTTGTCTTTCAGGCCAGTGTTTCAAAACATTTGCAGCTCTGCTTTCAGTCATCTGCAGTGCTTAGGGTTTTCTTTATTCCTTTTTTTTACGTTGTTGTTATTATTAACAGATGCTGACTTTTCTTTTTGACAGCCAAAAATCAAGGAATGAAGATACAATCTCTTTTTAGAAATACAGGCAAAACAAAGGAAAGCCATTCTAGCTCCTTATGTTTTGCCTTTTTTGTTGTTTGGGTTTTTTTAACATAGGTAACTGTTGTGCAGCTCCTGTCTATTTAACTAAACACTTTATATTTCATATGCACTTGCTGACCTACTCAAGGTCACTCTTCTGTAACAACACAGTTCTGGAGGTACTACATGGTGTGGAACTTTTGGCCTCTGTGGGTGCATACAGTACGCTCATATGGTGCCCTTTAAATGGGTTCGTGGTACGTGGTGGGAGGGTGAGACAATGAGCAGAAGTTGAAACATAAGATTCAGACTGAATATAAGGTAAAAGTTTTTCCCTGAGGATAGGGTTGGAACAGGTTGCCCAGAGAGCCTCTGCAGGCTCTGTCCTCAGAGGCTTTCATGAGCAGATTGGTTAAAATCCTGAGCTACTTGGTCTGACCTCAGAGCTGCCCCTTGCTTGGCAAGAGGCTGGAGTAGGGACCTCCTGGGGTTCCTTCCATCCTGAATTAGCCTTTAACCTGATCAGCCATTCAGGTGTGTTAAAATATAACTACACAAAGAAATAATAATTCAGAGGTTGAGCATGCTTCTTTGCTATTACAGGTTAGAGGGTGAAAAATATGATTCCAGTTTTGAGGGGGTTTTTAAGAGGGAGATCTTGGGAGTGGCAGACCTCAAAATCTCTAATAGGCAACTCAGTAGAAACCATTGAATGGGGGGAGGGAAGTGAATTTGATCTCTCTGATGAGACAGTATACCTTCTGTAAAGGGTAGCCATTTAAGAGTTCTTTGAGGGGATCAGCCATTTCTGAATGAGGGTGACCTATTTGATAAAGGGTCTTTGTATTTTCAAACGGGTCTCAGCAAAATCTGTTGCTAAACACTTTTAAGGGAAAATAGGGAAAGAGGAAAGACCCCTTCACAGTAAGAAGTTGTTTGAAAGACAGTGAGTAGAAACTGGAGCTCCCCAGTGACTTTTCATGGGACATGAGGATAGTTGGTGAAGATGGTGGGGTAAGGAAAGTACCTGATGGCAGTATGGTAAGGATGAGATCAGACTATAAAGAATCACAAGAGGACCTTTTGAGATCAAGTAACAGGGCAATAAAATGTCAGAGGAAATTCAGGGCAGAGAAATGTAAAGTGATATTCATGGAAAAAGCAACTCTGGTTCACTGTTGGTAATGGAGATGGGCTATTACCAATCAGGAGTGAGTTGCTGGGGATGTGCATGCTTCATCTCAGAGCTCAGAACAGGTGAATGTTGACAAGAAAGGAATAAATAACGAAAGAACATTGTCTAAAAGATGTGGTGGATCAAACAGTGTATAGGGTTTAAAGGGGAATGAGAAAAGTGAATGGGGGAAAGTACAATAAGGGTTACAAAGTAGAAGAAAATCAAGGTCGAGGAATGTGGACTAAAAAAAGAGACTTGGAGAATACTTGAATACTTGGTACTTGGTATTAATAGCTGCCATTGGAGGCTGACTGAACCAGCATTGCTTTTCTCATGAAGCCAAATAAAGCAAGTCACAGTAAAACAATACTGAAAATCTGATGGAAGAGCTCTTTTAATTTTAAAAATAATCATTTTTATATTATATATTATTATATATTTTATATATAATCTTTATATCCTTAAAAGCTTTGTGTTTTGGACATGTTGCAGTGGACTTGACCCAATGAACATTTTTGGTAGGCTCAGATATGCTTTGATTTGTATATAAATGGCTGATTTGTTCGTTCTATGTTTTAGCATTTTTCTCCCCAAAATACCTAATTTTCTTCTTTAATGAGCAGTCATAATAACTGAATTTTCAGGATGTAAGAAACAGCCGTGGGGTATCGGGATTTTTGTTATTGTTCTTGGTTTGGGTTCTTATTTTTTGACCATAGACACATGCTTAATTACTTGATCACCACTGAGAGTGTTCTATAGCACAGGCTCTTCTACACTTAATATATCCTCTGGAAAGTAATGTGTTTTCTAATGATGTCATTTTTTTTTATAGTTCTCACATGTTCTCATGTAGTTCTCTAATGTTTCCTTTCAAGAGTTTATAAGAAAACACCACAGATAGTGCCTTATACCTTGACTTGGAAAGGCTCACCTTTTTATATGGCTCATTCTTATTATTGTAAGATTTTCAGGGTAGCTTTTAACATCTAGATGATGTGGAAAGGTGGAGCCATGCTTTGTTGTGTTTTTTTTTCCTTCATTATTTTTTAATCATTTTTTAAAAATCTATTCTAGTTCCTATGGAAACTTAGCACCATAGATCCAGGCATTTGGGAGAGCGTTAATATATTTAAATATTTTAAGCTTGGTCTTGGGTTATAAAGGAAGATTTGAAGACACTTAGATTTAAGGCTTAGATTACAGAGAATCTTTGATCATTAATAAATATTTACTATCACTTTCTAGATTCTTTAAACGTATCTATCACAGTCTCCAAAGTAGATGCTGACGATTAAATATTTGCAAAAGTCTCATACAGATTACATTATATAAGTGTCCTCTTATTTGTCTGATTGTACACTTATGCTTGCTTCAACCTCAACAATTAAAGGATAGCTTCTCAACAGCTTGAAGATGAGTCTTCTTGGGTATGAGGTGATAGTCATCCACATGTGCTGCCCTGTGCCCTTCACAAGAGCCATTCTTGGTATATCTGGAAAACTCATTTGCCTAAAAAAATTACCTAATCAAATCTTCCATCAAATGAGCAATCTATTGTTGATATTATGAAGGCCTTTAATCTACAATAAATCTTTGTTAGAACTCATCAGAGCTTCCAGTTTGAGAGAAATGTGATTATAGCACTCTTAAAATGACATTACATCATTGGGGTGATTGGTTTATCATTTGGAGAAGCGACATCAATCATAACTAGCATAACCACACAGTAAATGAATTCAACCTTTCTACTGCAGAACAATGACACAATAATTGCTCAAAATCAGACTTAAAATGAAATCAGAAAGTGCACTTTCTTTAAATATGATGTTAACCTAATGGAATATATTATTAAAAATCATGTTTGAGGAAAGTCTCTGTAATTAAAAATACGTGAAAATGTATTCCTTTTTTCTGTCATTAGAACCTGATTTCAGTTGCAGAATCATTTTCTATGCAACAGATATTATGCTGGTTTTAATTGAACTCACATCACTTACATTCCTCTGCTTGTATTTCTTAATATAATATGCAGCACAATTATATGTGATGAAGGACAAGAGGTTTTTGAAATCTGGTGCACCTGCTGATAGTGTTTTGAAAAACACAAATATTATAGAAGGAAATGAGACTTTCATCCATGCGAAGCTAGTGGATTATATTTTTCCCTTCTAAAAGGTCAGTTCCTGTCACACCATTTTCTAGGATGGTTTCTTACAGCTAGAAGGAGGAATAGGTTTGTTTCTTCTTCCTGTATTTTCTTCCTGGCAATATAAGGTGACTCATTTGTTGGAATGCCATTTTAATGGCTTCGGTCATAATACAATATAATGGGCTGGTTTTCAGTCTTACATAGGAAAAAAAGATGAGTGTTGTTGCCAGCACCTTTGTCTTTACTTTTTTACATAAGATTTATTCCTATTAAACCAAATTTTGGAATCCTAACAGAAAAACTGTTTTCTAACCTGAGTAGAACACCTAGGATAAATCTACTTGCACAATAGTTTGCGATATAATAGAACCATAACTGGATACATTCCTCATCTTCAACCATTCTAAAAACTTAAAAAGTAGATGCAGAATGATTTTTGGAATATTTTAATTTTGGGAAAATTCTAAACTGTGAATTAGATATTGTCACGATGCCCAAGAAGTTACTGCAGTTTAACTGGAAGAGGGGGATCATGCCTAGTTTTTCAGTGTTAACATGTCTTTTTGGCTCAGAGACAATAGTCCAAAGCTCTGGTTCAGTGTGACAGTGTTTGCCTACAGGGTAGTTTGGACACTGCTTAAAGACAGGGCTTGCTTTAATTTTTTTCCCAAGCAGTTACTGACAGTGAAGGGAATACATTCCCATGGTGACTCCAAGTCCATGGGCATTCTTTCTCAATCCAGTCAGTATGGTGCCATCAAACTTGTCTTGCTCATATACTGTCATTGCAGGTAGAAGAGGTCTTGCCACCCACTTGCACAGAAAATTAGCATAGGATGGCTGATCAATATGTATTTTTAATTTTGCAGAAATTTTGGGTTTTGGTTTGTCGTTTTGTTGATTTTTTTTTTTTTTTTTTTTTTTAATTTTTTCATTTGGAAGTCCTGGTTCTGAACTGTTTAATTGGAATTGAAATCTTCCTCTCCTTGTCCATATTACATTTCTGGTGGGGAGAAGGGCTGTTGATTTACTTTGGTGTTTGCTTATTGCAGTCTCTGTCCATGATTTCTGAGGTCATGTGGGGAGGAACAGTAACAGAAGGAAAGGTTTTGGTGTTCTCCTCCTTCCTTTTCAGTCCTAACTGATGTATGCGTTTGTTAGGATTTCAGCAGCATCTCCTTCTGAAACCTCTTTCAGAGTCTTTCATTTCAGACTTTGCTAAGTTATGCTTAGTTCAGCAACAGTTGAAATCAGTTAAGGTTCCGGGGTTGGTTTTTCTAAATTATTTTATACACTTTCTAATATCTATTAATCTTCTAATATCTGCCTCTGAAAGGCAGCCTTTTGTATACAATTATGTTGAGGAACAGTGTTTTCTATTCAATATGTTCAGAGGGAAATACTAGAAGCTGCTTTTTTCCCATGACATTTTACAACAATGCAAAAAAGAGTTGCAGATTGATTATTTGGATTTCTATTTCCAAATTAAAAGTAAATTAGGTATATTTGTTTCTGGGACCGTCGTTGTTGTTGTTATTATTAAGTATCTCAGTGCTGTAGGCTTTTTTTTTCCTACCTTGACACCCATGGCTATTATGCACTGACCTAGAAGCAGAAGAAAACAAAACTGATTTGAAGGCTTCTATCCTTAATACTTAATGTAGCTGAAGAGCATAAACCACCCTATATTTCTTCAGGAGTTCTCTTCAGCAGGTGACAATGGCTGATAAAGATTCCTCTATTACAGTAGATAAGATTGGGTCGAAACTAAAACCCCCTGGGTTTTAGTGCTTATTGTATCAAGACTTTGAGGTTTTAAGCAATAGTCTCTCCAAACATATTGTTTTAAACAGTGCATGTATTTAGCAGCAAAGTCTTTAAATAGAGTATTTTTCCCCAATTTGTTTTTAATACTTAAATTCTCTGAATCCTTAATGGCCAGTTACATTCTAATTCTGTTGTATCTCTTGAGCACTAGGTCTAATTTTAGAGCTTTGGCCTGGAATTAGAAATGGAGGGAGCAGCACAAGCTATGTTTTCTTGCTGAAACTGAAGGGTGTACTTTTTCAAAGCATTAGCTCCATGTTGCTGCAACTATTACTGATATTATTTGATATATTGCTGTTAGTCTGTGTAGCTTATGTTGATGATGCCAACAGATGTCTGAGTTTCAGCCAGAAGACATGATTCTAGATATTAAGATATTGCAGAAACATTGTATTTATTAATTCATGAATTCATAATTGTAACAGACAAACAAATCTCAAACAGAAGGTTCCTTGGTAATAAGAATGATAATGCATTACAAAAAGCTATAAAATAGAGATCAGATTCAAATTCTGTTATTTCTCTATTTTTCTTAAGCTCACCACGGTTTTGAGAGCTGGAGAGTTTTTTCTTAGCTGCTTTTACATCATTTTAGTTTAAGGCCTGGAAATATACTGAACTGGAAGCTTCTGTAGCAATAAAAGCAGCTCAGCAAAGCAGCTGCAGGATTAACTTTCCATAGGTCTGTTTCTCCAGCTGTTACTCTGCTGCTTTCTGATACTTACCATAACGGTTGGGAAACTGCTTAGTTACTACGGCCAGTCAGGCCTTGCTTTTTCTTATTCCCAATCCTTACTTTGTCTCCTAGCAGCTAGTTGGAGATCACCAATAAATGTCATGCTTTGGAGACTTAAAGATAGGCTATTGCCCTATTAGATGTTGTGCCAAGAAATGGGTGTCTAGGCTTGGTACCTTGCTTGAAAACTGGAAGGCACTGGGGATATAACAGTTATAAGCAGAAAAGCGCTAAAACTGTTCTTGCTAATGCTCACTGCATCAGGTCGTGCTGAAAGTGTGGACAGAATTTCTCAGGCTTTCTAATAGTTTTGTCTTTTGATACAGTTTTTTATCTCTGTTTTCATTGGCGATGACATAATCCAAACAAATTCTGTAGGAGATTCAGCTGCTGTTTATATGGAAAGGCAACAGTTAGGAAACATTTCCTGTTCTTAACTGGGATTTGGGATTTCAACAGGATTTGGTAGCTGATTCAAAGTGAAGAGTCAAGCGTATGTGAGCCGTAAAAAATCGGGAACCTAAAATGTAGGATATATTTTTTTCAGAATTATTTGCAGTATTTAAACACAAGAAGTTCTGTGGGTTGGTTGGGTTTGTAGTAACAAAAAGTGTAAGAACTTCATTCTTTCTCCCTATAAATCCAAGTAAGTGCTGTTACAAACACTTGAAGGCAAGCAGACTCTTTTCATCTGAGTCAGTATATTTTTGTCTTATGGATTTCCTGATTTTGAAAAAACAAAGCCAAACATTTCTGCTGTATTTAAATGATAAATTATGCATTTATCTAATGCTTAATTATTATTCCTAGTTATAGAATTACTTGAATAGATTTACAGTTATAGAATACCCATTTCTAATATGCTTACAAATATTAGCATCTTATCAGGCAAATCTGTAAATATGTCATCTGTTAATCACATTAACATCTCTAGAAACTGAGTTTATCTTCATTCAAAGCACGATTCAGTAAATAGAAATCAGGATTATTTTTTTCCTTTAGAAGATGTTCAGTCATATCCTAAAAGCTACAGGACATGGGGAGCTCACCGCATCGCTGGAGA
This sequence comes from Coracopsis vasa, assembly GCA_026283785.1. Lineage (NCBI taxonomy): Eukaryota > Metazoa > Chordata > Aves > Psittaciformes > Psittacidae > Coracopsis > Coracopsis vasa. The sequence goes on from JANHGB010061953.1 coordinate 16,826, forward strand.
ATCTATTGTGGTTATAACTCAGTGGTTATTAATTATTCTCATGGTCTCATGACTCTTTGCCTGACAGTTCTCCCATGCATGTCTTTCATATCCCTTCAGCATAAACAGAAAGAAATCTGAACTCTGTCATTTTACTCCGAATATTTTTCTCTTTCTGTTTACCTGAAGCAGCCCTGTTGCCCTCTGGGGGGTATGTACACTAAAAGGGTTTGCACATATATCCTCCACTGAAAGTACAGCTCATCCAAGCAAAATACGCTGTCCTGATACTTCCTAATCCAACTCCTCAAGTGCATTAAACCATATTGTAAAAAGGACTCCTTTGCTTGCATCACTGCATCCTGTGCTGGGTTTTGCTGATGTGTGCTTTCGTAGACCAGGATTTTGTTTTTCTTACAGTTTCAACTTTATCAACCTTGTACAGCCACAGTTGCAGTGGAAATGTGATGGAAGTATGTGGTTCCTCCATTCAGCAGCTGCTTCCTCATTTTGATGGAAGTTTACAAGTATTTCCTATAGAGGGAGCATAATGGAGGTGCACACCATGGGGTTTATGTTGGGAAACAAGCAAATCTTCAGAGGCTTTGATGCTGTGGGACGCGTTCAGAGCTGAGCATGGCATTTCAGCTTGGTTCTGTCTGAGGCAATGCATTTTATGTGCATCATGTCTGTCCTAATGTTGCTTGTGTACATAGCTGACACTATGCCACTCTAAAGATTCAGGAACCAAAGGAGTTTGCAAGTCTTGAAATGACCAGTTCCAGTTTGTTAGTTGTAATTCGTATGTTGTTTATAACAACTATATACTAAAGCTCCAAATGAAGGGTTATTTTTTTTTCTCATATATGCTAATCAAACAAACTGTTGCCTTTTATTACATTACAAATACATGTCATTTCTTTTCCTGATAGATTCTTACACAGAAAAGCTGAGGTCTTTGACTGTTTGTAAAAGTTAATTACTGGCCTGAGTAAATGCTTACTTTTTCTGATAACTTGACATCAAGGCATAGGGGGAATCCTGTTCCCTTTTGTCAGCTCTCCAAATGTTTCCACAGCTCAATATGTGGCATTCACACCTGAATGAAATTTCATCTCTCGCTCTGTTCCATTTGTTTGGACTCTGTGTTGTCTTCCAGTCTGTAGCAGTGCTGCACTTGCTCCCAGTTCCCTAGGTTGCTTTTATTGCAGTGACCTTTTCTATCTGCTAGGGTGCTATTTGTCATTCGGCTCCTCTTCAGTCCCTGCCTCGCCCCACCAAGGTATTGCCTTATGTGTCACTCCTTTACAATAGTTCCTTTCAATTTAATGCATTTGTGTTGGATATCATAGAGCTGTAACAGTGTGATTTTCAGTAATTGAGCTTCTCCTCTCCTTTTACTCAGGTCAGGTCTAATGATTTGTGAAATAAATAAATAAATGCTTACATAGAAGCAGAAATATAACAGCATCTTTATGATTGCAGTGATAGCTGGTACTTATCTGGATCTGAAAAAAAAAAAGAGCCCTAGTAAATCAAAAGGAAACAGTTATCATCAAAATGATAACTTAGTGGGGAAGTTGTATTATTTGGAGCAGACTCCTTGTCCTTGGTGCTCTGTTAATTTAGGAGCAATAACTAGAACTCTAGAAAATAAGAATGACCTTTTATAAATGATAAAAAGCAATGTGTAGGTTTACAGGCCTGTATACACCGAAACCCTAAAAGCTAGGGATTCTTACTGTCCTGCTAGATCTTTCAAAATCTGCCGAAGGGGCACTGGCTTACTGTCAGCTGCAATGCCCTAGAAATTCCATTTGTAATAACAGAAAAGTTCAGGAACGTCTCAGGACTCCCTAAGAAAAAGATTTATCACCTTGTTATTTTGAAAGACCCTTCTTGTTGTTGAATCTCCAAACCTGGGGGACAGTTGTTAGTATATATTAAAATGGGAAGTCCCAACTGCAAATTCACATGATTTGGGGAAAACTCAGAAATCCGGACTTTGAGACTGCACGCTAAATTAGTTGAATCTGTAGCGTATAGGCCATGGTAATTATTTTGGGGTTTACAAATCACTTTTTCTACTGGAATCAGTAGGAATTTTGCACACTAGACACCAGGCTAGCTCCTTAGCTATGTAATGAAGTGTGAAAAGTTCTGCCTAACAAAACAGTGTTTGAGCATCTTTGTTAATATTTGTTCTCACAAACAGGTGGGTAAGTGTTTCACTTGACACAAATCTGTCAATTCTAGGGACTAGCAAACATGAAAAGGTGTAAAATCTTTGTAAGTTTGTGAGCTCCAAGTTTCTGAAACATAATTTGTGAAGTCAAGAGAAGAGAGTTTGGGGAGTTAGAGCTCAAATGGTAAATGATAGCTTTGAATTATTCTATCAAGCGCTGAGAATGAGGATTGGGACTGGGATGGTTTGAGAGTACATATAAATCCTTAGTGACCCTTCAGTACACGTTTCATCAACCCCTGGCACCTTCATTTCCAGTGTAGCTGAAAAGTTGCCATGAAAGCAAAAGGGAGTAACGTGGAGTCAAACCCCCCAAGAAAAGGGAGTTGGTAAGGCTTGTGTGGAATGAAAGAAGAAATTTGGACTTTTTCCATTTGCAAACTTGGTTAGGTTACTTTATTCTGAAGCAAAATGTGGCTTGTTGGAGGTTTTTCCCATTCTAAGTTTCAACCTTTTTGCTTAACTACCTGTTCTCTTTCAATGTGGGCAAAAAAACCCCACAAATCCTTAAAATGAAACGTGGAAATATTTGCTTAAAAATCTTCCAACTGAAATGGTTCAGCATTTCAGAAATGAAATAATTATTGTTTCTGCATTTTCCAAATCTCTTCCCCTTTCTCCTCTATCTTTTTAAGATAAAGTGTAGCATAATTTAATTAGATATTCATGAATAGTTTATCTCTTTGTGGTCTGAAGCAGGCGCAAGGCAGAAACCAGTTAAAGAATAGCTATTTATTCTAAAATCAATTAACTTAGTAGACACGGTAAAGCTGATCAGTTATACTTGTGAGAGCCCTATGCAGCTGAAGAAGAGGTCCCGGAGAAAACCAGACTGCCTGAAGGAAAGGAGGAATTTCCAAGACTGAGCTTCTGATTTGAGGCTGACTTCAAAGCATGATGAGATAATGGATACTGATGTGTGTGAACAGGCTGAGAATTGGTGGTTCTGGTAATGCAGAAAGGCTGGTGAGGGGCTGTACTTATAAAACCAATCTGAGGAAAAGTCTCAAGAGACTGGCTAGAAACCACAATTTCAGAAGTGTTCTGTCAGCACCTAAAGCCCAGTCCATCTGCAGAGGCAGCACAGCCACTTCTGCCAAATCATTTACAGAAAAACATTACATAATATGGGTCACGAGGAGCTGTCATCAGAAGTACATAGGTGGCCACCAAAGTTACTTCTTCACTTGTTTTCCAGCCACAGACCTGTTCTTCTAAATTTTTCTTTTCTGTTTTATTGTTGACAGTTGGAAAGATTCCACATTCTTGATTCTTCAGTTCCTCTGAGGCCATGCCAGAAACACGCATTAGAAAGTCTTGTTTCATTTTCTTCTTTTTTTTTGGAGCAGTTTCCATTAATATCCTGTTGTCATAAAGCAACTGGTTTTACAGCTCTTTATCATGGAAGCTTTATTCTAGGAGTTACAGCCATTGCTCATTGAGACCTAGAACCCCAACAGAGTCGTGGGTTCTTCCGGGTAATACAGAAGTTACAGTGTTCAGTCAAGTTTGGTTCAAATGATAGCAACTTCTTAATGTTTAAATTTCTCTGAGGAAATTGGTACTGATGGATCCTGCTCGATAAGCAGCCTTTGCACTCAGTAGTTTCTTCTTAGGATGGTAGTGGTCAGTTTGTAGAATAGTATTTTCTTTATCTGAGAGTCAGATTCAATTAAAATTTCCAAATTCCCAAGGGGTTTGCAGGCCCAAATTCAGTTTCTGGATAGCTTATCTGACATTCATTCCTTTAGGTGGTGGCTTTGTTAGGTTTTGAGGGTGAGGGGAGGATGCATGCGGTTTGGGGTTATGTTGTGAGTTTTATTCATTTGCTTAAATATATATATATGAAATACTTTATTGTCTTTCTGGGAATCTTAATTTGGAGCTGTTTTTTAATAACCAATTCATTAGGTTCATTTGATTAACAAAAAAGTACATTGTCGTTGGTTCTTTTCGGGGGTTAATGCTCTATCATGCTGAATTATATTAAAAGGATCTACAGAACTATTACCATTAGGTTTCACTCTATGCAAAAACTCTGCAGTTTAATTATTCCTAACTCCCAGAAAGTGCTCTCAGGTGGTTTTATGAGACAGCATCTAAAAAGTTTGAGAAGACTGTAGAGAAAATGTATCATTTCAATTTGGTTTAGGCATAGTATTATTAAAGAACAGAAAAATAAAATGGAAATAAAGCGAAAAGAAAAAAAAGAGTGTTTTCCATTGTACAGTTTTTCTAAACCCCACGTTTCCCAACACCAGAACCACCTTGTATCTCTCCTGTTAGTCTTCCATCCAAGCAACTGTTAGACAAGCAAACAGAGGGCAAGTGTCATAGATGGGAAGCAGTTTGTACTTCCAAAGCAACACAGCCGCGAGAGCGAGATTCTCAGCTTGCTGGGCCACCAAGTACTTATAGAAATTGCCAAGTTCTGAAAGTACAGATGTATTTTCATAAGAGTTGATGCTTTGTCCACCCTCAGGTTGCACTTTGAAACCTATTGAAGACATGAGACATTGTTAATTTAATAGTATAATAACAATATGTGAACACTGCTAAGTATTCCCATGAATAAAATCACAGCAATGGACAATTTTAGAGCAGACATACAGCAAACTGCTTGAACCCAGAAGAACCCGTGACACAAATCTGCCTGCTTTAACAGGCTTCATAAAATGAAACCCAACGTGTTTTCTTACTGCTCTACTAGCTGCTTTGTATTAATCTGTATTATTAGATGATAGTTAAAGGCTCTCTAATGGTTCCTTATTTGTACCCTATTCATCAAAATTCAGATAATGAAACTGTTCTCCTGCTCTTATTTGTTCTTAAATGTTGTTTGAGCCACTAACTCAATGCCTAATGCTACTTTTAGCACTTTTTCCTGTGGTGATCTCCGTTGCACAACTACAGAATGTAAACCAGCAAAAGACAGTGCTCTATAGCAGAATTTTCACTGCTGAGCAACTTGAAGTAAGGATATTAAACCCACTTCTACTTTACAAGTGATCCATATCAGAATATGGGTAGTTTTTATGTTGTCTGGATGTAAAACTTAGGATTTTTGCAGAAATACTTATGCCACAGTTCTTTAGCTGCAAGTGTTAAAATCTTACTTACAGGATTTAAAAAAGAGTAGATAATCAAGCTTAAAATAGAAGTGATTTATTGGCTGGTCCACTGCAAACCTTATGTATTTAGTCAAGAGATAGAGACAGTAGTGTGAAGACATTTCTGAATTTAGAATCAAACTTCAGGTTCCTGCAATTCCATTTATCTCAGTTGAATCCTTTTCATGAGACATTTGAGATTCAATATTGATAAAAACTAAATCACCAGGAAAAAAATTAATTTCACAAAGATGAGACAAGTAAAAGAAATATAATGCTGTTGCTTTTAATGGTAATAAAGTTAGGTTGCTTTTTCTGAGTACCAGAAGAGCTCCAAAAATACCATTGCTACTTGCTTTATGAGTATTTAAATATCAGTGGCTCAGAGCAACATATAGCTCTGCTGTGTCACTGTAGAAAATTGTTATGCCTCACATAGGCATTACTGGGCTAACCAATTCATCAGGAATTTGCATAGAATTAAAACTGCCTAGTAAAGATTTCAGGAAATAAAATTGCTTTTCCACTTATGAACACAACACACATCTGATTAAAGCAAAAAAAATAAGAACATTGTATAATGAAGCAAATGAAAATAGCAGTGGATTTCTAATTGAACTTGGAATATCCAAGTTTCTTTTGTGAGAGTAATGAAATTTCACATGTGAAAATTACTCACATGTTTTGGAAGGGCATCACTGTGCGCCAGCATTACCCAGCATGTCACAAAATGAAGTGTACATTTTGTATCCCCTGGAGATCTTGATGGAATATTGTGACAGCTGTCAGTAAAGCAAATATTACTGTCCAATGGAAAGATTGATCATTGTGAAGAACAGGGTAATCAATACCTTATGGTTACATGTTTCCCTGCTTCAGAAAACTGATCCAATAGACATGCTACACGTGGAGGGGATGAGCTAGCAATTAAATAGGTACACAGAAGTACTGTCTTTATTCCATAAATCTTCAAAAGCTTACAGCCCTTACTTTTTTCAGGTGATCATTACCTTAAGACTCTGACCAGTAACGTCATAGAAAAGTTTGAAAGAGTTGGACAGAATTATTCCATAGAAAACAAAAAATGTGAAGCACTTCCTGTAGAATGGTTATTGTGTGAAAATGTTCTCACTGTTGAATTTGCCGTTTATGTGTGAAGATGAGTTGATTCTCAGATATGATCTTACATGTGGCCATGAGCTTAGGAAAAAAAGCTATTTATTTTGAATATTTACTGCTTGTTTTTCATGAGGAAAATTATTCAATCTCTGTTTTTAAACCACTAGCCACTATTTATAACACCTTTGTTAAAGTATTTCAAGGTTATTGTAGTATTTTGCTATTATTAATATTTCAGCAGTTATTTAATAGGTATTTATATTGCTAGACGTGTTTGGTTATTACTCATATCCACCCTGGAGACCTATGTAGTTCATAGGTGATTTTCATATGGAACATGCACATAACCCCTGTGAGACATGCTTTCCTTCCCATTTGCTATGTCTGTACCTCTATGATACTCACTGGTGTTACCCGGAGTGGGAGTAAAATGCTCTGCTATGCAGTTTACTTGTCCTGTATTTTGTCAGTGCTCAGCAGATGGTGAAGACTGAATGTCTGTTAATGGAAACAAAAATTGGATGAAAAATACTATGTCCAAAAAAATAAAGTCACATAAACTAAATATACACACACACACATACAAATCCATTAATGCAAGCCAAGAAATGATGGAAATGTGGGTGCTGAGTGAGACATTAGCGATAGCAGGACTTCGGGGCATTCTTAAGGATGATATTTTGTGCCAGATTTCTCAGGACTTGCAGCTGTCATTTAATCATTTAAATCAGCTTTTAGAGTTTTAGAGGGTCAGAGGAGATAGTTACAGTTCATCTTGAAAACATGCTCATTGTTCAGGTTACCAAATGAGGCTTTACTCTAAGAAAACATTACTCCATACTATTGAATAAGCTGAGATTTGTAATTTTCAGATTTCTGCCTGAAATAATCTTTGGAGGAGTTCTGCTTTAATCTTATTTTGTTCCTTATTGAGGGGAGGAAGGAGTCATGTATCAGATATTTTTCTGCCAGAAATCGTGTGACATCTTATACATGTTTTGTTTCTGTTATCTGATGTTGGCTAGAAATTATATCTTACACTTGGTAATATAACCTTGAAATTCATTAGTGTGGTAGCTGGGAAGCGTACAGATGGTAGGGTTTGGCAAGCCAGTGTTTTTGGTAAAGGTCTTCTCTGTTTGAAGTCAGTGATTTGATAGTTGATTTATTTATCACTGCTTCACTGTAATTTAAATGAAAACTTAATTAGGTGAGCTTTGATTAAAATTCCATACGAATAATGTAAACGTTGGTAAATGATAATTACTCTCTGAATTGCTAAAGTACTGCAAGTGCTTAGAATGTCTCCTACTACCTGTCTGGGTGCTTTGTTTTAGCAGTTCCTTTCAGACTCCTCCACTGTGTTTCTCAGAGTGTACTTCTGTGTAATAGTGTTGTGGTTTACCACATGATAGAATGGCTTAGTTGCAAACAGCCTCTTCAAACCCCAGGAGTGAACCTCAAATTTTAACAATTACATGTATTAGTTCTTAGAAATTTTGGGGGGCAATATAGGGCTGAATTATAAAAGGTGTAGAGAGTGCATTTGTAAAGCATTTGAAGTTACCTCCAAAGCTCAGTCTGAGTAAAATCCTTACACAGAGTGAGTACAACATAGTGGCATTTACATTTATAGCTAGCATTGACTGAACTTGTATCAACTGTAGATTATCTCTGTCTGTGTTGATGTCCCCATACACGTATGTGTTATATAATGTGCATGCTATACATACATATTACTATCTGTATGAAAGAAAAAGAAAGTGGAGAAATCAGTTACTTGGGTTTTTTTAAAATTAGGAAGAGTCGGGGTATTTGAGAAATTCTTCTGGACAAAAGCAAGGAAAAGGGCATTATCTGTAATTAGAAATAATAATGTATAATTGGTTCATTTGCCATATTTCTACAGTTCTGATTTAGCTGAACAATGTGATCATTATGCCACCAGTTTTCAATAGAGGTGTCACAATGAAAAATAATTGCAATATTCCACAATATTAACTGTACCCTAATTGCAAAAGTTTTGAAATATAATTACCATGAAAGCTAATGCGACAGGGAACATTAAGCATAATTAGTGTATTTTAAAAAAGGGAAAAACTGTTAGAAGCTTGTTATTGTCTCATAAGGTAGCTTCAAATTAGCTGGATGCAGAGCACTTTCAGCAAGGTTTGCTGTAATTTCCGTTATTAGCACAGACTGCAATAAATTTATTTGACATAGCCCACACCTGCTAACCCTGCAGGAAGGGATTTCTGATGTGCACAGGTCCCAGGCTTCGTGCAGAATCTGTCACCATTTCCTGGGAGACAGCATTGGGTAAGGTTTAGGTGTGGGCTGGTTGGGAGGGTTTTGTAGTCATTGGTTGGGGGGTTGTTTCAAAGGGTCAGTCGTGCTGCACTGCTCGAATTGCACCACGTTCCAAGGAATTTCTGCAAAGACACACAAAGGTGCTGTAATGCAGCGCTTCAAACAAAGCATTCCTTGCACATCAGACCCATGCTCTGAGAAAGGGTACTATCTATTTGCTTTAGAGAGCAAATCCCGGCTTTCACGCAGAGCATGGAAGCTCACCCCTATGATTAGAATTCGTTTTTTTGAAGGAAGGGAAAGCAATACATCACACCACTTGCATACTGGAAATGTTTCTGTGCCTGCAGAGCTGGGGGTAGGATCCAGGCTGCAAGAAGCAGTCCTGATATTCTGGATGATCCTTTTTTCAGTAAGAAACAGCTAAGAGATCTTCCTGTGGGTTTGGGGTAATATTTTGCAGGTAGAAACTAATGTTTTTCTGGTCTTGCTGTACTTCAAAATTCCTGACATGTGTTTTGGCATAGGCTAGATCCAAACATAAATATGCAGAGGAATAGCCTTGTTTAAGTATCATTACAGGGCACAGTTTTAAAAAGCACTTACATTGCTTGGTCTTAAATTGCCATTAATCACTGAGGCTACTTTTTATCATCCCTGTTTGCTGTAATTGCAGATGTGTAACATTTATTTTGGAAGGAATTGCTGTTGTGCATTAGGTAAGATTTTGGATTAGCTAATGCAACTCATTTTTCCCTGGAATCATCTCAGGAAAAGAAGGGCATCTTATGCTAACTTTTGGAAGTGTAATTTCTGCAAACGTCATGTTTTCAGTTTAACTCCTGTGATTTTTAATCTATCCAGGGTCTGTCTGTCAACAGCAAAAGCTCTAACATTGCTGCTAGGACAATTTAAGATCTCATGGAAACTTGTAAGAAAGGTTCTTGGTTTTCTCCCTCAAAAGTAATTCTAATTTAATTCAAGCCCAGGGCAGAGCTTGTATCTGAGGAGGTAATGTTTAAATCTGAGGAAGGATGTTAAGGTATGGAAATCCAAATTATATTTACAGTGTGCATTATGGAAGTCAACCATTTGAAAACAAGTAGGAAGAATAGGAACCTGTTCTTTCTTTCAAGAGGTAAACTGATCCATTTATTCAACCTAACCCCACTTTCAATGAATTTCTATTCTGCAAAAGTGAGGTGGGTTTTTTAAGTTCTGTTAAACTGTGGACATGGAAATCCCTTTATATAGTCTTTCATGAGTTCTTCACTTATGTTTTGAAGTGTGACAGTAATTTGAAACCTGTGCAGATGTTGCTGAACATCTGTTTGGTATATATATTATGTAGGTTATCAGATCTTACAAGAACACTTCCAGTTAGGAAGCAGCACTTCAGAGCCATTGAACTGGGGTGGGGGGGGGTGCAGGATCCAAGCAAGTTGCGGGAGTGTGTGATGTAACATTCCAGCCATATGACCAGCACACAGAAAATCAAGTTAGATGATATTAGAAATCATATTGTGTTCTCACATCCATTACACTTACATAAAGAGGACAGATTACAGACTGTTTAGGATTTTGCTTAAAGAAACTCAGCCACCCTAAGTATTAACACCTAAGTTTTAATGGTTACATTATCTGAAATGAAGAATGTGAGCTGTAATGTGTAGGGCTGGAATACCTTTATTTCTTCATTTGGTTGGATCTATCCCTGATTCATTTTATTAGCATGACCTTTACGCTATTTCCCTCAGCATGCAGAAATACAAACCCAATTCAAAGGGCAGGTCTGCACAGTTCCTGCTCTGCCCCTGCTCCTGCCTGACCTGGAGCTGTGAGAGCGCAGCATGGAGATGCATTCAGGTTAATCACTGGTGCTGTCAAGCCTTTCTAGGTGCTGACAAGCAGCAAGCCTCAGATCCAGGTTTTTCCAAAAGGCCTCTGCTTCCGAGTGTCTCAGTAATGATGCCTACATTTGAGAGCCTTTTCTTTTGATTATTCACCAGTGCTGAGACTTACGGGCAAAATACTGCCTTCATTTGGCAGCACAAGTCAGCTCTGTCTTGGCTCAAAGTGAGCTGCTGTGAGCAGCCGCAGCTGAACATCCCCGTCCCTCTAGGAAAGGAGCTGGCTGAGGTCACTTCTACAGAACACTGACACCTTTTGCTTGAAATGCATTAATGTTTCTGAGGTGCCTCGTTTTCATTAAAGTGATGTACAGCTTCCTGGTATTGTAAGTGCAACCTGTGTGTATCTCCTGCCAAAGTGCAGTACAATGTTAGCTGAATATCATGTTTGGTAAATGGAGAGAGTCTTTACAGTGACTTAAAGAGAATGCTGTAGCCAACTGGGAAAGACGTCAAGTACAAAGGCTATTTTGGTCTTAGTTTAGTGTCTTATAAAAATACACATTATTATCCAACTCTTACTACTAAAATAGGTACTTTACAGATGCCATAAATCTTAATTGTCAATATTCTATTATTAAATGGGGACATATCTATACAGAGAAATACTCTCTAATATTAATTTAGAATTAAAATATTGCCTATTTTAACAAACCAAACTATTCAGGAACTAGTAGAATTACAGGACACTTCAAGTGTGTGTATACGTGCATGTGTCTGAATATACCATTGTGCCAGTAATTTTTGTCCACTTGGAAAAATGTCTTAAGTCAATGGACTTGAAAAATATGTGTGCTTTCAGTCATAAGACCACTGACAAAAGTGTTTATCCTTCAAAATGTGTTAAATTCATTTACTATGATTTTTATTAGAATATTTTCTTCTTCTTTCTCTGCCTTAAATCTAGGGTTGAGATGCCTTCAAATGTTCTTTGGAGAGCTGCAGAAAACATTTGGTTTTGTTAATGATTTACTTAAAAGCCTAGGTGTTCTGTAAATGGTACTTAATAGAGCAAGACGAAATAACGGTACATGTAATGAGTTATACATAATCTCTCACGCTATGTATTTTTCCATGCACCTCCACGTGACCTAAGAACTCCTTATTCCACTGCCTCTGACTTTGGCAGAGCATGCGAATGTGATCTGACATTACGCGCTTGCCCATGGATTGTGCATTCCTCTTGCCATCCCCACCATGTATCACCACTGGAACTCCAAAGAAATGGCTGATCCATGTAGATGATAAGAAGATAATCCCACGCCCGGGGAAAAAAAAATCCGTGCTTAGTACACAAGCTGATAGCTCCTGGCACCCTGTGGTTGCGCAAGCATTAAACATGATGCAGAGAGGGTGGATCTTGGTAGGTATAAAATTAATCAGCCGTTGGCCAGGGAATCCCATTATTGGTCTGTACCTTGGGGAACATTTTCATCGTTGGTTACCACCAGCCTAAGACTGTGCTGCTTTCAAAAGCCTCAGCCCTGTTTTACCTTCCGCTGGCATCATGCTGCTTGTGCTCTCCCTTCCTTTGTGCCAGCTGTCTAGTTAGTTGGATCATCGTAGTGTTCTGACTGACGGCTAGGCCAGTCTAGATAGTAAGATTTGCTTTCAGTTGGATAATCAGGCTGGTCTGACTCTATGCACACTGGTGGTATCACTTGCCAACAGAAAGGAAAGAGGCTGGGGTGACAGGGCTGGGGATAAACTGCTTCTTTCAGCAGCAGTTTGGACTTTGTGGAAAGCTGCACTCTTAACAGATATTTGTGCAAAGATGAGCTTGTAATTACGTGTGCTTTGGGTCCACTGTCCATGCCTCCTTTAGAGGATGCTGTACCATGCTTGAGAGGTGCTGCTCCTTATTTGTCTCTTTATCTGCTGATTCTTATTGCTGAGCTAGCTCTCTGGAGTACATTTCAGAAACATGTCATGCCTCGTTAGTCCGTTCTCTGATAAAGGATTCTGTACTTTTTTCTATCGCTTCTATATTTTGCCTTTCTGCACTGTTTTCATTTTTAATTTCTTCCCACCTCCTCTTATTCTTCCTTCTTCAAGTTATCAGTAAACAACTTTTCTTTATGCAGTCACGGGAGAATCAGAGGGCCTTCTGCTAGCAGGTACCAAATGGGGGCGATCACCTTTCCCAAGCAACTTAGGCTTCTAGTTCATTTTTTAAGATCAAATCTAATGTTTCTGTTCTTCTGAAAACAACTTTAAGCTATGTGTTTTGCAAGACTTGCATTGATTCATTATTTAATGCTTACTGTTAACTCCTTGGCTTAATTCCCTTGTTATTTATTATATAAAACATTATTTCATCAGCTAGATTGAAACAGATGAGAGTGGGAACAGAGCTCTGCAAATTTAAATATGTATTCAATATCCAAATCAAGCTTTAGATTTTCAGAAATTAATCTCCATTTAGGCTCCTATATGAAAAAGGATTTCTTTCTGGTTTTCTTGACTCTTAAGCATGGATGCAGCTACTCACGCATACTAAGAAGCATGTCAATACTGAAATGTGTAGATATTATTTTAAATAGATTGTATCTAGCATAGAAATTGGGCCTCATTACCACCACGGCAGACATTTGTTCTTACAACTGTTCAGCATATCTGGATATGCGACTTGCATGTTCTTTCCTTTGAAGTCGTCTTTGAAAGTGAACATTATCAATTGTGATGTTAAGAGCTTGTATTTGCAAGAAGATTGCTTTGGTGGGTGCATAACCCTGATGGATGCAGTGCTGGCAGGAATGCTCACAGCACTGTCGCCACCTTCCTGCATTCTCTATTGGTAGCATTTCTGGACAAAGTGAACAAAACGCCCAGATGTATATTTTATTCTTGCTATATTGGGGCAGGTTGTGGATTTTAACTCCCTATATTTCAGCTTGCTCAATGGTTTGGAACAAAAGAACAAGCTGGAAGGGAAAAAATCACCTTAGATCTGAGTCAGTCACACACACCTGCTGCTCCCCACGAAACCTTTATATGGTCGCTGGGGATATCCTTGTCTTCAGTTCCCTGAGGAATTAATGATGTATCTCTACTATCTGTAGTAAGCCAAAAATTAGACCTTGGAATCTTCTTCACTCTCTCCCTTCTTTTGTCCCTTTGCTGCCTGGTTTACATTGAGAGGGTATTAAAATAAGGTGCCAAGCCCAGCTTCCTTTCCTCTCTTTGTTGAGCAGTGATGGTACCGTCATTAATTAACACAAGGATTAGTTTACTCATAGTAACACTTGTGATTCAGGGATTATGCTTAGCCTCTAAAGCATATAAAGGGAATACCAGTAACTAATTGGTTTTCTGTGCTCTGCCATGTTTAGAAATATATGTTCCTCTTCTCATTAAGACTTTCTACTTGCTCTTCACGTATGCTCAATGTCAGACATTTCCTGATGGGGTTTACTGCCATAAATAGCTGTCCATTTTTTATCCCCACCAGCTGTGGTTTGAGTAGCACAAGCAAAGTTTATGAATCACTTCTCCTTGACAGATCGTAACAGCCACAATATTCTGCCACATCGCCAGCAGCAGCAAGTGAATGATATTAGCTCTTAACTCTCCAGAAAACTCTGTTCAGTAATTAAACATTAAGCCTCTGATGCCTATCATCATTCAGTGCCAAGACCCTTTACAATACAGGTTTGTTATATTCAGGTAATGATATTAGAGATGATAATTTATTCTGGAAATGTAGCTATCTGAGAAGAATGAATTTACTGAAATCAGAATTTCATTTATGAGCTGGCTTTTCAGGACTTTTCTCCTAATTCTGACATTCACCATGCAGGAATATTTATTTCGTTAAAAAACCCTCTGAATGTAGGATAATTGACAAAGAGTGATGAAAAGAACAATATTTAAAACTGTGGCACCAGTAGCAATATGTAATATAATGCAGAAATCTGCCTTCATTCAATAAGGGCAAATGATCCAGCAGCAATTCAGGCTTTGGGTATCGTTTCCAAGTTAATGTGCTCTGCTTTGGTGTCAATGTAAAATTGAGATCAACTCACTAGCTAACAAAAGAGGTCAGGAAACTTCAAATAAAAATTCAAACTTATAAGAAATACAGCACTGCTGACAGAAACTGTAAAGTCTGTTTTCCATCAGTCTATGTACATAGATCATTTAATATTATTGTCATGAAAAATAATAAGGATCACCCTCACGTAAATTAATAGCTGTGTGTTTGGTAGCAGCCACAGCCTCCTGCTCACGAGCTGAAGCTGTAGTGCTCTGGTTTGCAATCCAAGTGGCCAAAAAAAATAAACCACACTTAAAAAGATCTTAAAAATGTCTTAAAGTTGCAAAGTCAAACATGTAGAAGCCTGCTGTCAGAAATAAGGCTGTCAGAAATAATGCAATCTGAATTCACCCAGTGTTTTACACTACGATGCTGTGTACAGAAAGCTGGAGCACTACTCTGGTCACTTCAGCCCCAGCAGCTGTGGGGCCAGCCCCAGCACACCCCCATTGTAGCGGGGCTCTCTTCTCACCATCCTCATGCTGATCTTTTCCCAACTTTCCTGTTTATTCAGTATGCAGTCTGCTTGCTATCCAGTCCTAATTCCCATTTTCCTTACTCATCTTCTAGTGTTTCTTATGAACTGACTTCCACACTTTACTTTGTCTGGCTCTGTGTGGGGAATTTATTGTTGTTTTGTTTTTTGCCTCCTTTCTCAATAGTTTTCAGTCCCTCTTTGCTTTACTGGGATCTTCAAATGTGTCTCTCTGTTTCCCTGTCTTTGTTAGGTCTGTCATTCTGTCTTGTTTCTCTCAGCACCTTGATATTTTGTTCTCTTGTTGCCTCTATCACCCCAACTGACAGCTCCCTGCCCCACCTCAATATTTTCTAGCCCTCAGTCCTAAGCTTCCTGTTTTCTGGCTGACCAGAGACAAATTCCAGCCCCTGTTCAGGCTAGTTGCAGTGGTCTGTCTGTGCGGCTTCTTCTGCAGGTCTGGTTCTCATCTCTGTATTGCATTGCACAGCAGGATCCTTTGTCTCCGCCAGCATGAAATACTTAGGAGGGTGCACAGCGTGCAGCAGTGTCTTCTACAGCACTGACATCAGGTAAAGTTTTGCATTACCACCAGGTCTCTTGATACTACTCATGACTTCTTGGACAACAGCTCATTGTGAGTAGAGGCACTCTTCTCTAACTTTTACTGTCCTTTACATAATCCCTGGTCCTCCCAACTTCTTCTCTAGCAGGACTTGAACACAGGGGACTTCAAGGCAGAGATTGCAGTGTAAGATGGAAATGGGAAGCACTAATGTCACCTCTCTGGGAGATGACCTTATTCTACCCCAGCATCACTCTGTCCATGACCCTCAGAGTCTGTGGATTCCATGCATCTAGGTGCCCCTACCTGCTGCAATTGGTGGCTGGAGAAAAAGGAATGCTGCTCTTTGAGCAGGTGGTAGCAAAATATTAGGCACTTGTAGTCTTTCCTATCTAAGCCCCCACTGCTGCAGAGATGCTTTGCTGGTGATTTCATCACCAGTCCGTGTGAGCACAGACACTGTAAGTCAGGACAGTGCAGAGTATGAGGCTGCTACCAGTTCCTAATGATTTTGTTAGTATTTGTCATCATGCACATTGAAAACTGTGATACTGGTATGGTATTGTACTATTGTATGTCATAAACTTACGGTTTATAGTAGCCTGGAGCCCCAGTTGCAGGGGGAAGAGGAAAGCCCTTTTTTGATCCAGACAAGCATCCAACTGCAGACAGAGTCTTTGGAAATGTGGAATTTTCAAAGCAAAGTAAAGCTGTTGTATATGTGGACACAGGGATGGCAAAAAGCAATTCCCTGATACAGTCACTGCACTTCCACATGCCTTATCTCTGCTCTGGAGCACAGAGTATTCTAGCTGTTCAAACAAAGTGTTCCTCTGTTTTCTTTGCCTGTTGATACAGGCAAAATATTTCTGCTATCTTCCAGAAAAAGTGTGAGCCTTTCACCTGGTGTTCTCCAAAACAAGAGCAGGCTGGTATGATTTTTGTAGAATGATGACCAGGCAGTTTGGGGGTGTTCTAAGACAGAAAAGCAGAATATTTGAGTAGGCAATACAGGACAAGATTAATAATTGGTGGAGTTCGTAGTGCATGGGATGTATGTACAGATGGAAAATTGTCAGAAATGTTGTGGGCATGTAATTTTATGTATTTCTGTTCAAATTCTTTCATCTATTTTATTAATCTTTAGAAAAATGGTGTAGGAGCAGCTACATTGGAATTAGTCATAGAATCACAGAATCCCAGACTGATTTGTGTTGGAAGGGACCTCAAAGCTCATCCTGCTCCAACCCCTGCCATGGGCAGGGACACCTTCCACTAGAGCAACTTGCTCCAAGCCCCTGTGTCCAACCTGGCCTTGAACACTGCCAGGGATGGGGCAGCCACAGCTTCTCTGGGCACCCTGTGCCAGCGCCTCAGCACCCTCACATTTCTTCCTTATATCCAACCTAAATCTCCCCTCTTTAAGCTTGAACCTATTGGCCCTTGTCATGTCACTACAATCCCTGATGAAGAGATTAATGTTTATTTACGCCTTTAAGAATAAGAAAAATATTAGAAAATTACATTGCAGAAAATAATAGCATGTTTGCAATATATGCACATTTTTGCTTGGAATAAGGATGAATGGATGCTGCTGTGTTGCATATTGAGATTTCCTTTTAATGTATCACTAGGATACAAGCAAAACCTAAAATACTGAAAATACAAAGTAGAGATGCTGTTTTGGTTGTGAACAAAAAAGGAGTTTAGAATAGGGAACAGTTGTGAATGGAAACCTTGCACTATAAGGCAGATTCAGAAGCTCACATTTCTAAAAGAACACTTGGAAGAACAATATTCCGTCTTTCATAATGAGGTTAACACAGCTAATTCTTAATAACTGGAAGTGAGTTTGGTTTGCAGTATGTTAGATGATAGGCAATATTATTGCCTAATAGCAGAATTTTGAAACAGTAACTTCACTAGTTTTAGAGAGCATTCAGGACGGCTCAAATGCAATGGCACTAATGCGGAATAATACATTATTGTGCAGTTTTTTTCACCTAATATTTAGAGACTCTTTCAAAGAGGAGTTGCATTTCAGGCTTGGAAAAATAAAATGTCTGCCTGTTCTCATTCTTTCCCACCTTTTCTTGCCTTTACGTATTTGAAGGTAAGAGTTTGAAATGTTAAACTAAGGAAAGAGTTGAGTCAAGAAGGA
This sequence comes from Coracopsis vasa, assembly GCA_026283785.1. Lineage (NCBI taxonomy): Eukaryota > Metazoa > Chordata > Aves > Psittaciformes > Psittacidae > Coracopsis > Coracopsis vasa. The sequence goes on from JANHGB010061953.1 coordinate 34,736, forward strand.
GCTGTCAAGGTGGCCACTGCTGTCATTGTGGTCTGTAGCACGGTACAAGCTACACGTACGTGGAAGAGATTATTATTTAAATGCAGAACTTGATACAGCAGCAATTCTGTTCTAGATACCATGTGTAATTACACTAAGTGAATGTGTGTTTGTAGCTATGTATGTCTATATGTGCACATTATTTGGTTAATTTGGCTTTGTATTGGTTTTTGTTCACATCAAAAAATCGATCTTGACAGGTTGATGTGTGTCTGGACAGCCCCAAATATAGGTCAAAATCATAAATGGGATCTCTCCCAGTTTCATGGTACTGTGGAATTTTTTGTTGTAGTGCTGTAGAAATTGATTACTAATGTGCAGCTTTTGATAATTTCATTTGTATTTGTGAACTTTTTTGTAGTAAGTTGAATTTAACCTGCTGAGATGTCTTATGTTCTCATAACAAAATGAGGTTTTGGATCATTCCATGATATCAGGTGGAAAGTAGCAATACCAAGGACGGCTGTGATAAGTGATTTTTCAATAGGTCTTTTAACAGATCTGTGTGATAGTTATTAGCTCATAGTTTGGATGAAACTACCTGATTTCTTTGCCAAAGCTAGAATAGGCATAAGATTATTTAAATGAGCTTTGAAACCTTAATTCATCTGGCAAACTGCTGTAGTGTATTAGAAAGCATTAAGTGGAAGAGGCAAGGAAATTCTGAAAGCAATTAGAGAAACCTTTTGACAGCTCTTTTCAGCAGATAAAAAGCCAGCTTCTTGCGAGGAAGGATCTCCTGGCGTGGGTTGCAGTGTCTTGTGGACAGTTCTGGCATGAATATGCAAATGCAGGATTTAGGGGAAGGCATGTGGAGATACTTGTGGATTATTCAAAATTAAAACTGAAGTGCCAAGAGTATAAATAAGATTTTCTGTCAAATCTGCATTCAAACTTTTTGAAATTGTTCTGTATTTTACTTTGAAATCCAGTTTCTTGAGCAATCAACCCTGTGATCTGAATTTTTGCATATGCATATTCATGTGTGTGTTTACATATTTGTTTGTTTATTGCATCTGGTACTTCAGTAATGTGTAATTTCTATTTCTGCCTTTTGTCTGGAGGCCTCTCATATTACATTTAGATTGTATCCTTTATCATCCCAAATTGACATTTATGCTTTTACTGCTATTGTTTGCCTAGCTCCTCTCTGGTATGGATCAACAATTTATTTTAATCTATGTCACTTCTCTTATCTCCCTCTACACAGAGATGCAGTCATTTTGCACTAGCGTACGCCTACGGAGATTGTGTTAGCAACAGTGCGGTGGCTGCCCCCTCCCCTCTCTGAAATGCCAGGGAATCTTAATTGCTTTTCCAGTTCGTTTATAAGAATGCAGAGACAACAGTATGTGCGAGACCAGCTTTGACAAAAGTAATGGTATGCCAATGCCTATGAATAAATAAATCCGATTTACATAGAGGAATACTGTGGCAGTAGAAAGGAACTCACAGAATGGAAGCAAATGGTGGTTTAAAGACGTTATCACTTACTCTTAGCAGAGAGCTGAGTAAAGTCCAGAGTGCTGTAGAGCACATGCTGCTTTACAGGTGGGATTGGCTTTGTAAACAGTAGTTTTTGTTTTAGCTTTCTCAAATGACTAGCTTGAAAACTTAGGGGTATGAATGAGAACTAAGCAAGAAACGTTTGAATTCCCAGATGCCTCAGGAACCTCTTCTGCTTCCTGTGGATTTTTTTGCTTTCTAATAATCAGTTTAACAGTTTGCGCTCAATTCCTTCCCTAAATCTGTTCAGTTAAAAGCTGTGATCTGAAATAGTTTAGTAGGTAAGAAATGCTAGCATAATCTGTGTGTAGTGACAGATTTGGAGCTATAAGCAAAGGGTTGAAACGAGTCAGATTTACATACTGAGTAATGAATATCTCTCTGTTGGAAAGAAGGAATAATGAGAGCAAGCAGAATAGCCTAGCAGAGAGCAGGCGTGGAAAAGGGTTCTGCAGTACTCCACAGGACAATTTAGGTATGAAGGCTGATAATGAGAACCTAATAAAATAATCAGAGGTGAGCAGGGATAGCGAAGTGAAATACCCAGGGCCCATGCCTGCTCCTTTTTTCCTGTCTGTAGACCAATGCCTGTGACCTGTTCCGCAGCCTTCAAGTGCCTCAGTGACCCTTCTGTTTTGCTTGGGGTGAATTTCATGCACCATGGGTTCACCATTTGTTGCAAACTATGGTGGTGGCACTCAGGAGGAAAACATGCTGCACTGTAAGGAAAAACATCATGTGGGAGGAAAAGGTTGTTTGCATTCGTGTACATCCTGGGATAAATACCAACTGATTTGTCACAAACTCAGCTGACAGTCACCAACTTGGTAGGAAAGAGTGCTGATGGACATATTTAGGAGAGCAAATCTCTGTGTCAAAAATTGATAGAGAAATAGGAGAAAAGTCATAAGGAAGTGCAATGTTCATTTAAGCTGTTTATTGAGTTACATAGTAATATCAGCAATATTGTCTACATATATACATATATATATAAAGCCAAACAAAGATAACATTTACCTGCCTTGTTCAAGTCTGGAAGCTCTACCTTCTTGACACATCAAAGTGAATGGATTTTGTGCATTTCCTCCAGCAGTGTCCTTGCCAGTGACAGCATTTCCCCCTTCTATTTCCTACCCTTTTTTCTTTTCTCATGTAGTTGTTATTGTTGCTTTTACCTCAGGAAAATAAACACAGTTTTGAAGAGTACATGATGTTTAGAAAGAAAAATAAAAACAAAATAGATTTTCCTGTTTCAGAGGTCTCCTGTTCTGTGGGATGGGAGTGAAAGCAGCCCAGCAGTGTGCCTGCGCAAGCCTGACAGTGATGGTGCCAGATAGAGAATTCAGGGACCACTAATAAATGATAAGCTATTTCTAGCTTTTATGAATCACGAGATTCTTGTTTTCTTTTCTCCTCATCCCCCCTAAAAACCGAGGCAGACAGCAGGCCTGTTTCTTGCAGCCTTATCAAATGTGAATAAACGCCTGTGGCACTGCAACCCTTTAGTGAATGATCTAGAGAAGCCATATTCTGTTTTCACAATGCTACATCTCCTTGACCAGAAGCTTTGTTTGCAGTTGCACTGGGCTTCTAATTGCTTGGAGTTAGAAAATCAGATGTTTAAACTAGCAATAGCTGAAGAACAAATGCGTTACAGTTGGATCTGAACTGGTTAATATGAGTCTTAAGAATTGCCAAAAAATGAGAGCAGAAGAGTATTGTCTCTTTCACTGAAAAATTATGAAGTGTTAGAAAATTGAAGGTAATGTATTATTGTGTATCATCTATGACAGTAATATAAGTACTTAGGCTGTGCCTAAGCAATGTTTTTGGCTTTGTTTTGCTCTGTTGATGCTGCAGTTCATTTGAGCAGCATATAGCAATAACTGGCTTGACTAACACGTCAAAAGAATAATATATACAATGAAAAGTAGTTGGCTTGAACAGGAAGATCTAACTTCATTTATACAGTTTATGTCCATCCATACAATGTGCTTATAATATGGGCACAGACTCCTCCATTTGGAATTGGGGATACCTTAGTCCCTTTGACAAGTTAGGGATCTTTTGGGGTGAACTTGAGGAACACAGAACTACCAGATGTCTTCGCTTATAGAGCTTGGAGTGCCCCAGCCTGGCCTCTGACCTTCCCGCAGGGCACATTGGGCTTGATCAGACCTAACTGGTACTGTAACCTGGTATTTGGGTTTCCCACGTAAGTGATTGCTCTGTGCCAGCACAGGAATACATTGCTGTGTCTGTTTTGTTCTTAGTTCTTTAACAGAGTCAGTAACATTTCTTACCTAGGTCCACATTATACACATAGAAAGAGCAAACTTTCAATGAAGGAGTGGTGAGTTTGTTCAGTCGTACACAGATGCAAATGCAGAGAGCTCTAGGAGATTTTTGGGAACACATTTGGTGCCTTGTCCCTAGATACCCTTAGCCTGTGTGCCAGCAAGCGGCTGCGTTAACGTCCTCAGTAGTTGTGAGTTTCCTCCACTCTGGGAGGTATGGACCAGCTCTGTCTGCAGCAGAGGACGTTGTGAGGCTCACATCCTAAATACTAATCTAAGTTTACAGAGAACAGTTGTGTTAAGTAGATATTTTCAATCTTTTTGCTTTTTTCATACTACTGTGCATGACTGAGGCACGATAGATGTAAGATAACACAAAACATCTTCCACACAGTGTGAGCGAACGATGCTGTATTTCCTAACTCAGCCCGTTGGCGCATGTTAACACAAGGTATGTCCTACGTCAGCCAGTGATTGTCTTTCACTTCTGTAATAGGGGTGCAGCATGCAATCACTTGAGGTCAGAGCTTAGCAGATATGCTGCATTGTTATTTTCTTCTATTGTTATGCATTGAGAATGTTATCCTGGAATATCTACTATATTACAGTTATTTTCATTGGTTTGTTTACAAAAAGTCATCCCTCCACTCCTGTTTCTTCTTTGAATGCGGGTTGGTAGTTTATAATCAATAGTTAATAGAAGAATATCACGTTGCTCCTTAATTTGTCAACACTGAATTGCATCTCCTATCCCACCACCTATTACATAGCTTTGCTTCCTTTTGACAGACTGCCTAGTATATTGTATTTTAATTCTTTTTAACAAAATACAGTAAATTCTAGACCTAATAACATTTGTTCCCTGTGTATCTTCTCAGTTTTCAAGATCTTTAAGTGCTCTCTACTAGACATTTTCCGTTCTGTAAACATTTTCCCGATAATGAAAATATTTAATTTTCTGTCTGATTATTACCTTTTTCTTTCACAACTGTCTATTCCTGTCGTAAATTCCTGCTGTACATGTTTAAATCTAATTTTAGTTGGCATTACAACTTCTGTATTGATACAGAAGAGCTCCTTGATCTCCAAAATTCCCAGATTTTCATTTTTTATATGCTGATGCATGTAATATATCTCTGCCCTGTGATATTATAGCTGATTTTAATTATCTGATACTTAATTCTTTGAGCAGCTTGGCCATCTTGTTCTCAAAGTTGCTCACTATTCTCAGTGTTAAGAACGGGTAGGCCCTTTGACATGCTTCTCCACATCATCAGGGGTATGCCAGCTATGTGGCGTGCTCTACCTTAGTTCTTAATGTATCTTGAATTTCTGTCTTATATTGAGTGCTGTTTAAAAAAAACCTAAAAACTGTTGAATTCTGAATCTTAGTATTTAGGAATTAAATCAATGTAATATCTAATATTTTCTAAAAACATTATCATTCAGAATGCATAAATAAGTGCATCTAGTGGCTTTTCTATTTCCCTATCTGTATGTTAAAGGAGAAGTAACATTTGAGCAAGTCATTGAAGTCAGTGAATGTAGCTGTCGCATTACTTGATCATGGTATTGTTTCCTTATGATGATAACCATTGGATTGCAGATGTCTGTCAAGTCTATGAATTTACAAACCCTGTCTTTCTCGGTCTTCTGATACAAAACCTGATTTGGAACCTGGAGTTCTTGCTAGATTTATTTTTCATAATATTTAACCTGATTTGTTTGTGATGTGGAACAATCTCGTGGTGTTCCTTGCATGTTTGACCTGTCATTTAGAACTGCTGTATCACCAGCACAAACAAAATCTGTGATTAACTCTTAGACCATGAAACATTTCTATTGTTCCAGTCTACAATTTCTTCTCGTAATGAAACAATGGCAGTGACAAACAAGAGAAGAGATTGCATTCTCAGCTTGATGCCAGCAGCTGTATTAGGCTCTTTGCTTAAGTTTGCGTTTCGTTTAACTGAAGAAGCCGTGCCTTGAAATACAGTTTGGTAAACTTAATTATTTTGGCTTGCTTCCTGTAATATTTCAAGATACGTGAAAATGAATCTCGATGGGGGTTATCATATGCTTTCCTAAAAGCTATGAAGTTTATAATGGGTAGATATTGTTTTCTCGTGTTACACCAGTTGTTGTCCTCTGTTCATGCCATAAGTCTTTAATTTTGACTTTAGGAGCTCTGCCTAGCTTAATTTATTTTATTTAAACCAACTTTGTTTCCTTCATCAGAATTACACTTCAGCTTCTTTCTTCTCATTGAGAACTTTGGGTTGTAAGCAGCTTGATACCACCCACTTTGGGTGATACAGGAACACAGAGCATGCTGAAACGCAGTCCTAGTCGGGAAACACCCTTTGTTATTGAATACAGCTCAGAAACTCAAATAGCAGTAAAGCTGTGTGCTAACGGCCACGCTTCCAGCACTGCACAGTTTCTCAGTAAGTTTTGCTTTCAAACCAGTGCTCCATCCTCTATGACCTGTCCGCCCCTTGCACCGTGCACCCTTCACAGAGCACAGAGGTCTCAGGCCCCATCACAACATGGCGAGGCCCCTTTCAGGCCATTCCTGGCTGCTGTCTGCAATTCCCTGTGATGAGGCCTGACCCTGTCCCCACTCAGCAGTGACAGGGCCAGAGAAAAGCTAGAGGCCCCAAGCAGAGAAGCAAGCACAGGGCAGGGAATGTTGGAAGGGAAAGAGTTAAGGCTAGGGGAGGGGAGCATGAAACGCTGGGTTTACAGAATACTGCAGTGAGCAGAAGTCCCAAACGGTCCTTAGGGCTGCTGTGAACTTAATGTGAAACAGTGTTCAAATGGCTTTTAAGGAAAAACAGAGGATTCGTATGTGTAACGTACATAGGTACGTAACTGCTGGAGAGAAGAGGGAAGGAGAACGCATCTTTACCATAGGAATTATTTTTGTTTGGTTTGGTTGATTAGTTTTTTTTTAAATTATATCATAAAAACAAAGAACTGGGAGGAATCTTCCAGCCCAGAGAGTGTTCTCCCTGGTGGCAACACACGCCTTTGAATGGGGAGTACAGATTACAACACACCCGCAAAGGAGGAAACCAAGTAAATGTCGTTAATCCTCATCAGAAACTCACAGTCATGATGAAGTAAAATACTGCAGGGCTTACATGGTATTCATAGTTTGCCCCATCGATGTAGATTTTGCATTCAGCCCTCAAGAAAATTTCTTTTACTATCCGATTAGTTTTTATTATATTTCTAGTGAAGATTTGTAATATTAATTGCCAACATAAAAACAAAGATGCAGTGCACTGAAACAAATGGATGCTTTTTTATGCTTAGATTAAAACATTACTTGTAACTGTTTACAGTGAAATCTCCTTGCTGTCACAGTGGTGTTAACGGGGTTATAAACTTTTAAGTTCTTAAACGGAAACAAAAAAGTATATTATCTCCTAGCTATGGTGTAATCTACCATTTGTTACCCAAATATTGCTGCATTTATACTGTATCATGTACTTATCAAACATCTACATGACTGCTTAACTATTTCCAAAACAAAAGAGTCATTATTTACCCACTGTGAAAATAGTCTTGTGTTAGTGGTATTAGAAATCATTAGCTCTATTAAGTCCGTTATCAGCTATGCTAGCAGCTGGAAATATCCTGCAGCTCAGGAGGGCTCCAAAATGTTCCCCAGTCATTATATTCTAGATCACTTTATTTTCTTGTACGGTGAAAACAGATTATAATCACATTCAGCCACAGGCAAAAATAGAAGCTGACAACAGTGGTAGAAGAAGATTTATGAAACTTTTCATTGCTGGGGGCAGTATTTTGTAACAAGATAATAGTGTTGTCCCTTAGGTAGGAGCATGAGTGAAACAGTTCGGCGATGTCTTTCTATCATGTTGGTGCGCGGTGTCTCAAAATGACACAGTTATCACACCATAAATACAGCCCAAAGCATTACAGATGTCTATAAGCAGCATCCATATTAATTGTTAATGCATAAAGAGGCGGCAGATCTGTTTGGTTTAGCTTAGGAAATATTCTTTTTAAGGCTATGGAAGAGATAGAAGTATCAATTTTGTTTTGTCATTGCTTGCTTTGAATAGGATTGACTCCAAAGATGCTATCTTGAAGCACTGGGGTTAGAACAATTCCTTTATCAGTCTTTGCTCTGAGTGAGGTTGACCCTTCAAACTGTATGTCTAAGTGGCAGGATTAAAATAATTCCTTTAACATGGCTTAAGATCATTGGGGCTTTCTGTTCCTTAGCAGAAGGGGTTTTGGCAAAAGCTGTTCCATCTTGAGAAAGAAAAACAATTCAGTTTTGCAAAAACTCCAGGATTGAAAGAATAATGATGAGTCCGTGAAAGTATCTTTTCAATTTACTGTTCCATGGCTGTATAGCTATTGGCTCCCTATTTTTAAATCCCTCTGAAATAGTACTGAGGTTCAAGCATATGTCATAGGACTTCCCAGTAATGCCTCTGAATTTGGAAACAAGGCAGTATATAACTAGGACTAAGGGAAAAGCTGTACATTACACAAACCACTGCACATTTGTAGTGCTAATCCAAAAAGGTGGGTGTGTGTTTATAAGTAATTACAGGTAGATATGTCTGCAGTAAGTGATGTAGCTGTACATGATCTAGCTCTATAGATATGCCTAAAGTGTGTAGCAGAGTTTACCCTGTTCAGTACTTCATTCCTCCTGCCTCTGCAGTTCCCTTGTCCCATCCTTGATAGCTCTTCAGCAGGATTTCTGTGCTTCACCTGCTCACTGTTCCTGAGCAGCTAGGGATTAGTTTTCTATATCAAGGATCATTTTTGTAAACCAGGTTGTTTTCCCATGTATTCCTGAACAGCCAGTACCTGCATATGCTCAGATAACTGTGTGTACCTAATAAATTGTTAGTGATAGGTATGAATTAAATTGTTAGCGATAGGTATGAATTCCATCACTTGAGAAATTCTGCTCTGTCTATGCTTCCTTTTTTGTTGACCATCTCAGGTAAATTAGTATAGGGCTGCTTCAAACTGCATCTGAAACTCTCCCTGCTGTTCATGTGAGCAGCTGAAATCTGCATCACTTGAGTTTCTGTCTAAAGCATCATCTGAAGTATTTATAACTAAGGCTCTGAAAATGTTACAAAGATAGTAGCATGCCATTTCTTCTTATGCAAAACCTGCTTTGGCATGACATATCTGGAGCAGTAAGAAAGGCTGAAATGTTTATTTTGCCAGCTGACCTAAGTGAACAAATGGGTACAGAAAGATTGGAATGGGAATTGTTGTATTTTATATGATGAATCAGGTTTTGAAACAGGCTGAGACTAATTTGGTGCTTTGCAGAGCTGTCAGAATTCCTGCCAGTTATGCAAGATGTTTGAGTCTTATACAAGAATTAAAATAACAATTTTAAATACAATTATTTGATTAGAAAAAAACCCCACTTTTGTGTCTTTCTACTTTGGGCTGTACAGATTCTCCACACACATGGCGAAATACGGGAAAGAAGAGGATGGCATTTAGGAAGGCAAATTCTTAGCAGTCTTTAATTAGGAAGTAAGATGGTACACAGTGAAGATGAAGCATCTGATTTTGCATTTCTGGGTCACAAAAAGAAATAAGGACCTTTATGTTATTTGAAACAAACTTTCAGCTGTGTATAACCAGGTGTGCCAATGAGTGGGGATTTCGTATTGCAACAGATGCTACAGAAGGGGTTTTGTTGCTGTGGACTTGTTTAAGGATACTGTCTTTGAAGAACACAAATCGTACTTGTCATTAATTGCATATTTCAGCAATGGAATTATAATAACTCCTTCATGTGATGCTGTGAGTGAGAGATGGTGTGTTGTTTGGGTTTTTTTTACTAGGAGTTTAAGATGGATTACTGTGGAGGATAGATTGTAAGAGATGATGAGCTAAGGGATAAATCCGAACTGCTGCAGAGGTGGCAGGACAGGAAAAGAAATAAAAACTACAAAAAGGAAAGTATGAAAAACCCCACAAGCTAAAGGTAAGTAGGTAGCAGAAAGAGAGGGAAGAGAAGGAATGGACCAATGGTAACTCATGATAAGTCTTTCAGACACCCTCAGAGCTCTGGCTCTATCAACCAGTCTGTTAGAGCTGGGTGGTGCTGTATTTGCATGTGCTGTTTCACTCCATAAAAGGCCTTGCACCAAAGTGTTGATTTCTTGTTTCCTTCTCTTTTCCTCCTCTGAAAGGCTTTCCATGTCACTAACGTTGTACAGTTCCTTTTTCTTTCCAGTAGCACCTCCACCGTGTCAACCACCAAGGGGAAATATCCCTCCCTGACCATGGGTGGTTGTCCACTGTGCAGATGGACAGTACTCATGTTCTGCTCGTCCATGGTACCTGCTCCTGAGAAGATCTCAGGCTGCTCATGAAACTTTCCTGTATTACCAACCTAATGCCCTTCAGGAGCTGCAGTGTGCTTTTCTATTTGATACACAAGGAATCTGAGGCAGGGGTGCAGGCTGGTTCAGTGACCTGCATACCATCCTTACCACTAGATTCCGTGCTCAGCTAAGGGCTTATTCGGTACGAACAGCATCTTTCCTTGAAGTTCTAAGTTAATGTCACTGTAGTTTGGCACAGCAGTTGCCCAGTGGCTGATGTGGCTGCCATCTATTGTGGCTCCTGAGTGCAATAAAGTCACAACACCTTTTTGCCAAAAGCAGGAGGTATGCAGCTTGCACCAGCCACACAGTGATACCTGGAATATACCCACCTTACTCTTCACACGAGTCTGTCACTTGCTCCTAAATTTGACTCTGAGGCTTCTTTAGCAGCAGGTTCCCTCTGTTCGGAGGGTATTTTGCTGCCAAAACATACTTTAAATGAGAGGACCAGCTGTTCTCCCTCAGGACCAAGCTTCCACTTGCTCCTTAGTTTGCTTCTTAATTGTCTTATCACTGATGAATAATTTAATACTTTTTCGTGAGTATTCCATAAATTTAGAGTTTTAGGGAGTCTCAGTTAATAAAAAAACAACATACAGCAATAGAGAGTTCGCTCTCTTTCCCTCCATTCACGGCACAGCTTGCTGTATTTCCCTGAGCTTGTATCAAACAATATGCAAGTAAATTGAAGTCGTGAAACCGTATCAAGATGTCTGTCAGCATCCTACACAGATGTGTAGTTTGGGTTTTATTCCAGACTACTTTTTTATGATGAAGAAAATATGCATGGAACAGTCTTTAAGCTTTAACGGCGATCTACTTGCATGCCCTGTAGAGGGTAGCTTTTGCTTTTTTAATTTCTGTTAAAATGTACTAATTACACATTAGCTTAAAAACGCAATCCTCTGCAATGGGTGGGACTTGGTTTATGTAACATTTGGAAAATCTATGATCAGCTGTGGGGTTTTCATGCAGGTTTTGGGGGGTTGTTTTTTAACAGCTAGCTAAAAGGTCAGGCAGAACAACATAGCGTTTCTAGAACTTTATCCAGTGTAGAAGTTGCCCCATTTGTTTCTGCTCCCTGAAACACATTATTCAGATATTCTGCACGGAAAAAAAATAGTTAAATTTAAACATGGGTTACTTTCTGTACTGGCACCCACTGGAGTTAGTTTTCATGTGGTTATATTTGTTGTGACTGGAGAAATGTACGTGGCAGATGAGCAAGGCCTGTTGTACGAATACAAGGACCAGGGTAAAACCAAGGGTCTAGGTCACACGATTCAATACTGATAACATCCTTACCTTATGAGGCCTTGTTTATGAAGCACCTTAAAAAGAGCACAATGTGGATATTTTAGAGAACACCGAGTATTGTCATTATTATTAGGTGGTGGTTGTTGGTATTGATCAAGTGTATGTAACATTGAGTACAAGCAGTTTTGACAGGTAAAACTTCATAACTGACATTCCCAGAGTACAAGGTTACTGGATTTTATGATCTCTTTCTATACCATGTTTCCTGTTCAGTTTAACATCTCTTCCACCTTCCCATGTTTGTGAATATTTATTTCAAAAACCACTCATTTAAAACAAAATCTTTGCTATAGGGACATTCACATGCCTTTGTGACTACATCAAAGATAACTGTCACTTCTGAGAGCTCTGTATGATAAAACCATCATACTTATTCCTGATCCAGGTGTCACATGCATGTACCCACCTGTGACACCCCTCTGAAGATGCAGCCTGATTCTTTGTTATCAGAATAAATCTCCTCATTAGTGGAGGTGAAAACTGAGTGTAAATTAATATGTTTAACACTTACCAGTAGCAAGAAAATTACTGAAAATTAACACATTTATGTAATTTTTTTATTATTTTTTATTTTGTAAGATAACAGCTATTGGCATGGAAAGGCACAGCAACAATTTAGCTAGATAAGGTTTATTTTTTAAGGTAATATGATTTTGGTTCATTCCATGTTAAGCAGGGACACCTAATAAGTATCCCACTACCTAAAACTATAGATAGCTGTAATTTACTGGGAGTAATATAATTAAAATAACTTTAACTTAAAATACTAGAGATGTTTAGGGGGAAACAAAATATCCTCTTGACTTCAGAATTTAAGCTTGATGACCTCTTTGCTTCTGAATGTTCCTTGGAAAACGCAATTGATAAAAGGTCCTTTCAGAAAAGCCTTGATGTGTTGAGCATGTCAATCTACAAAGCTGTGAAGACTTAGCACAGATATTTCCTGCATATTTATTTAGAAGTAGGAAGATTGTGTGCTGTCATTCTGTATCATAGTTGTAGTATAGATCCAAACTAATCTGACTGGATTGTTTAAATACAACTTGCAACTTAATATCCATTAAATTTTTAATATCCTTCCAAATTGATGTAAATGCGCTCTCTCTCTTAGGGAGGACATGAGAGGTGGAAACAAAGACCGGTGCGTGAGACTGCTTCAGAGCACATGGATGGTGGGAACTCTTGGTCCCGGTGTGTCAAACTAAATCTTGTCCAAATTTACCACCCTACACTATCCAAACAGCATATAGTGTAGAAGAGGGGAGTCTAGGACCTTCTACTCTCATCTGTTGATGTGTTTATATCAAATTGCTTGCTGATCTGCATATAACCTATACATGTAGCACACATAATCATCAAGAAGCTTCCTTTCTATGTAGAAGACTACTTTAAGTGTTCATAGAAGATATTTATTTAGAGGCTTTTTCCCTTCTGACTTTTTCCTTCCCCCCGCGTCTCAAAGAAGCAGAACTCTTTGACTGACTTCAGAATCCTCCTTATCTCCTTTTCTTCTCTGTCACGATTTCACAAGTCAGCTTCAGTGTCAAAAAGTTTTGCCCCTTGGTCTGTGGGGTTTCTGAAATTCATCTATCACTTTATGGCTCTAACTGCCGTGAGCCCTTCCTGTCCAAGGGATTCTGGTAATCCGTACGCATTTTAAAGCAGAGATTTCAACCACAGGTTTCGATTACTTCTCATCATTAGAAAAAGCTGTTAGCAATTTTTGCAAGGTGGCAGATGTTTATCCAGAGGTTTCAGCCAAACTGCAATCCTGGTATTTAACTACTTTCTACTATCCTATGACTTTAATGAATAGAATATTGAGGTCATCATCTTTTCCCATTTTTAAATTCATCCTTAATATTGCCACTATCATTATTGTGAATACAGAATTGCACCTGAGAGCTGTTTTCTCTCTTTCTTTTCCTGGCGCTAAACTCCACTTAGTACTGTGGTGGATTCAGACATTATATAATTCTATCATAGCTACTTTTATACCTTAAATAGAAAATAGAATCTGTTCCCTCATTACTTAATTAATACCATATTTCATATGGCTCTTTACTTGAATCTCTTTGCATTGCTGGTCTTCTCAGAAAAATAAAGTCATGGCCTTGAGACAAAGAAGGGCAGGTAAAGACAATGTTGATCTGAGTACCGAGGGCGAAGTTGTGTTTTCAGAACTGTATGCCAGATAGATATTGGGCAAGACTGTGCTATTGACTCTACCCTTGACACCAGGAACAAGAAGCATTGACAAAAACCATTGCAGTTCTCTGTTTTCTGTTTGCTCTGATAATGTGGGAGCACTTCAGTGCTTGGTGTCTGCCAGTAAGATTACACAGTCTCTTCAGGTTGTAAATTTGATTGTCTTCTCCTTGCTGGGGAAGTAAGAACAGTGCTTATTTAAAGTGGCAGCCCAAAGCTTATAGTTGCATTGTAATTATGGTGTCGGGGCAGGCTGGGTAAACTGGGCAGATGATAAGTGAGCAGCACAGTCCCAGGGGATGAGGAGTGACTCTGTTTTCTTTCTCACTGATTGTAAGTGATTACACAGGTGTATTTTAATTAAAAAAAGGCCCATGGCCTTGTTCTGAGAGCCTCTTCAGACTCATAATAGAGAATTGAACCTAGGTTTAACATCTTGATGAGGATTAGGTTTCTGCAGGAACTTGGTAATGCCATATAAATAGTACAACACTTGGTCTTCTCCAGCCAGTCAAGGTTTTTGGTGGGCTGCTTCCTCTCCTCTTTGCCAAGGAGTGTTTTTCCAGCTTGCAGTAAATGTGGTTTTGGTAAATGCAGCAGTAGTTAAGTATTTGATCCAGTACTATTGCTGGACAGCATAAACCCAGTGGGTACCTCATCATGATGCTGTTAGGCAGTGGATTTTCCTGGTCTCTGAGCTAACTGAGCCAGCTGCAGTCTGAAAGCTGTTACGGTGCTGGCATGGAGCTGTGCCCAAAGCAGCCCCTCAGGCACCAGCAGAGACATAGCATGGGATCCATGTGGGAGCTGGTTCCCAGACCAGCACTGACATTCCCCACACTGGGCTGGCCTTGACTCTGCTGCCCTGTGCTCAGAGTCCTTTGATCCCTGGGCAGTGCCTGATGGCATCTACTGGGGTTTGGGTTTCCCTTAGCTCTGCCATGCTGAGGGCCAAGGACAGGAGTTTGCCAGGCACCCATGCTGAGGGTGATGGGGACTTGGGTCAGCGTCTGAAGCCGGTCACATCAGACACCATATTTTGACACGTTCAGCCCAGCTGCAGCACCCAGTGACAAAGACTGATCATATCCATGGCTGAAATTGTCCTTTATTAGTTTTCTGGTTTATTGTCTGTGACTCCAGGGCTAAGGCTGGGTTTTAGTTTGGTTTTTGTTTCTTTGCACACACTAAAATAGCTAATTAAAAACTTTTAATAGAACTGCTGGCTTAATGTTGGCTCATTTACTGCCAAGTGGTAGACTGTGTGAGGGCTTTCAAGCACCCCTTATGATACCCCATATTAACCCATTGTTTCATCTTCTGAATAACAGAACCTGAAGTTTGTGGTAGCTGAAATTAACTTATGATAAACCTTGAAAAATCGGACACTTTTGACAGGACTCTGCTTATCTGAATCATTTGTGACTTTCTTTTTTGTCCAATACCAACCAATAAAGAATTCAAACCAAATTCCTCTGCCTATGGAAGAAATGCTAATGATGTAGTATTGCAGCTTGCAGTACCCTGGAGGCTGACAGCTGCTTGTTTCTGTCTGGTACTTATTTGTATCTTGGTTGCTTATAGAAAGAGAAAAAAACTGTTGAAAAGTCTGATTTGATGCAACATATTCATTGCATTGTATTTGCTTTTCTTTACTATAGCATTGTGCAACGTTCCTCTTACTTTTTCCATTACACACATTATATTTTCCTGTTCTACGTGTTGGGAAATAGATGGTCCAGGTAGTAAATAACTGGCTTCCCAGGAGCTGTGAAATTGAATTGTCCCAGGAAGCTCCTCCAGGAACCTTGTATTTACTGGTATATGCCAGTAAGTCTTCAGGTTAACAGTCCTTATACATATCAGTGTTGTTTATTTCCACCACTTGATT
This sequence comes from Coracopsis vasa, assembly GCA_026283785.1. Lineage (NCBI taxonomy): Eukaryota > Metazoa > Chordata > Aves > Psittaciformes > Psittacidae > Coracopsis > Coracopsis vasa. The sequence goes on from JANHGB010061953.1 coordinate 50,410, forward strand.
ATCAGGTGGTTCAGCCTAAAGGAAAATCTGAATTTAATTATTATTTTCATGCTTTCTTTGGGCTGGAGGGGTAATATTGGAAATATTTCTGAAACACCTCTAACCCTAAAAACCCATGGAAGAGCATTGTAATACGTGTTGTGGCTTAACTGCAGCCAAAACCAGGACAGCAAGATAGAACTTCTTTTCTCCTTTAAACAAGAAAACTAGTGTGGTTTTGTTGATAGTGCCGTTGAACTGAAAACGTTCTAGTTTGGTGTGAATTATGCATTATAGTGAATCAACCCAAGGCAGCACTGTAAGATGGAATAACAGAAAAAGTCAGCAGTTGACAGAAGTTAATGCTGCTGGGAAGTGATGAGAATACTGCCTGAGAAACAGCGGAACTACTTGATTCTGAAAGTCATGCTCATTAATGAAACTTTTTCATTAATGAAAATTTAGTTTCATTAATAATTCAGCTGCCAAAGTTCTCAGTGGTGAAACTTGTCATTGCAGACTCTTAGCACAACAGAAGATTCCAAACTGTGACTCTGCCGATAAACTTTTCCTTCTTAAAGCAGCTGCAGTACCGGGAAGGTTGATTTATTAAAAAGCTCACCTAGGAATTGCCGAGATCTCAGTCTCCTCTTGGATCTTCTCTCTGGCAGAGTTACTTTCATTAATGTATTTTGAGGCGCTCTTTCTTGTGTAAGATTTTCATGAGGTCAGGTTTAACAAAAATATCATTTTGGACGATGTGTAATACATTGTGTGACATGTCTGAAGTAATCAAGGTAATGCATTGCATTCAAACACCTGTGACTGGCGTTTCTTTGCCCCCTTGGAAAACAGCTCTGTGTGCTAGCTGATAGTGCTATGTAAAACCCAAAGCACTGCTCCGATAGCTTCGGGGATGACTTTCTGTTGCACCTGACTCCAGAATCACAATGAACTGGAAATTGCAGTACAATTATTTTTATGTCACTGTGAAAATTTTCGGGCTCCCTCTTGGACCATCCAGGGAAACAGCAGGTTTTGAGCTCTGAAACACACCAGGCTTACGCTGCTGGCCTAAATGTTTCTGTTCACAAGTGTCTGTAGATTGTTCAGGAAAGTGTAGGCCTTCACTTCCCCTTGGATGGGATTCTTAGTGTATCAAACTGTGTAAGCTTTGGAGAGGATTTGTGTAAGGGTCTAGATAGGGTTCAACTCCTTCCCATTCTATAGAATCAGGTCTATAGAGCAACACTGAGCATTTTGCACTAAGCTATCCCATGGTAATGATGACAGTAATAATGAACTTCATTGCTTAGAAATATATCTGTATGTTTTTCTTTATAGTTCCTTTGCCTTCTCAGACAAAGTCATACATCTAAGCTAAAAAAGATAAATACAATCTTAGTCTCTCTGCAATATGTTTTATATTTATTTCATTATTGGAAAACTAAATGAAAAGGTTGATTGAAAAAGATGTGAAATACGTGGACTCTTTTTCAGCTGGAAAGAAGACTCTTTTCTTTAACCTCTCTGGGACTCATTTGTATGATATGTAAAAACAGAAGTGTGCCTACCACAAAATATGTGCACACGCATATATATATATATATATATATAAAGTACCACAGGACACTGAGTCCACATAAAGCATTATTATTAAAGTGCTGCATTTTGCCATTGACTAGCCATTATTTTCTGCAGCTGGTGCACCTCATGCAGTGTGATAGTGAATATTTAAGTGACGTATTTCATCAAATATAATTAGTCCATTGTATCTCAGATAATACTATTTTGTAGGGCAGTGGGTTTTAACCTTTTTATAGGTGACCTTCACTTGAGAAAATTGGTTATATGACTGTAATCGCTCAGATTAGACTCCTGGTGAAGGCTTCTACCTCTTTCCCTTTGCTTGATGAGTACGCACACCACTTTTTCACAACCAATCCACCCATGTAGCGCTAAGACCAAGTCTGCCACTTTTTAGATTCAGCAAAGTCTTCGGTTCTGGGCCCCTCACTACAAGAGAGACATTGAGGTGCTGGAGCGGGGCCAGAGAAGGGCAATGGAGC